>VYZP01023070.1:0-17096 GCA_013400635.1 Hypocryptadius cinnamomeus | reverse complement strand
AACTATAAACCTTAAAAATACAAATCATGAAAGACTGTCCCTAACACTCACTGAGAATTTTGTGCTCACAGCAGCCACAGCACTGGGCCAAGAAAATCCCTGATATGCTGTTGTCTCCTGTGATATTTATCAGTGCCAGCATAACGCTTGTCACTTCATATCAGACTTGCTATCTTTCCTCAGCATGAAATCTTCAGAAGCAGGTGATAATCTCTGCATCTTTTGGGAAAACTTCATCCCTGTGTATCACAGAATCAGTCACAGAATCACAGAATGGTTTTGGTTGGAAGAGACCTTAAAGACCATCCAGTTCCAACAACACCCCTGCCATGGGCAGGGACACATTTCCAAGAGACCAGGATGCTCCAAGCCCCATCTTACCTGGCCTTGAACACTTCCAGGGATAGGGCATCCATAAAGTCCCTAGGCAACCTGTGCCAGTGCCTCACCACTTTCTCCCTTGCTGGTGTTTTGCAAGCAAAAGAAGTAACACCAGAAAATCTCTCTTCAATTTGTCTGTTTCTAACTAAATGCTGACACAAATGCACCGTGAACTTGCAGGACAGATTCAAAAGAAAAACAACTTAATTTTTTTCTTTTCAACAGATTCAAGAGAAGGTCTGCAGGAAACACCAGGAGAATACACTTTTAATTTCAAACTGAAACATTTTACTTGCTCAGTATTTTTACATAAATTACTGCAAGGAAAGGTTAAATTTTAGTATTCATATTTTCTAGGGACATAAGCTATATATTATTATTTTAAGCACATGAGCATTGGTAATATTGACTACATTGTGGAATGTCAGCCAGTTAATGAAGTACTTTGTATTTTCAGTCATGTCTCTACATGAAGTAATTCACCTGAAGGCAGAAGAAAAACAGGTTTCTAGTGAGTTTTTGAATTCTAATGAACTAAAATGTGTTAAACTGTTTGGATATAAGAATACTTTCATGAAGAGTCTCCAGCATCTTTAAAAGCCCAATCACCCAGGGCCAGATATGAGTTATATAACAACCTCTACAGCTGAAGTTTTTAATTTACTAGGAAGACTAGGAGAGGCAGTGGCAATAGGATAGGACAGACTTATATTAACTGTAAGAAAAGAAGGAAAAAACATCTGTCACTGAAAGTAACTAAAAATAAAAACAACAAAGACACAAATCATGTCTTTGCAAAGTGCAAACATCAATAAGAAGGAAAAGAGAACACATTTCAAAATAAATAGATAACAATAAATAGGAGCCTCTCAGGTCATACGATATATGAAAGGATGCTGCTGTGAAAGAATTTAAATAGAAAAAATGTTGGCAAGACTTATCACCCAAAAAGTAAAAATTGAAAGTAAACACAAAACATCTTTGACATGAAATGCATTTTTTCAGATGAAAATCACAACAAAAAATTGAAAGAAGAAAGAGATTAAGAAAAGAAACACTGGAATGGGTTCAGAAATAATTACAGCCTTATGCTGGTTCTATAGTGAATTATCCTTGGACACCCCTCTGCTTACTCAGCATACCCCCTTCTAAAAGGCCAAGACATATCCATACATGTCCTTGCCATTGAAAGAAGGTCTTGTTTTCTGAAAAAGCTGTCAAATAAGGGCAAAACCAGAGTTTTAGTGAACTCTAAGACAGGGAAGAAAATTTGGAACATCTGTAGCCCATATTTACCAGTTAAATGTGCAGCTGATAACATCAGTCCTATTACAAAAAGAAAACCAACTCTTTATTTGCATTCCCAACCAGACTTATTAATGATTATCTTAACAAAACAGCAAAAAGTGGAAAATACTGAACTTAAATTAATAAATTGTCAAAGGAAAGTAATTCATAATCTCCAGTGTGAAGAATTAGCATTAGAATTTTCCA
This sequence comes from Hypocryptadius cinnamomeus, assembly GCA_013400635.1. Lineage (NCBI taxonomy): Eukaryota > Metazoa > Chordata > Aves > Passeriformes > Zosteropidae > Hypocryptadius > Hypocryptadius cinnamomeus. The sequence continues at coordinate 15,221 of VYZP01023070.1, read as the reverse complement.
TATGTACATAAATATGACTAAGTACAGAAGGCTGTGTATGAACAACAAAAAACTAAGCAAGACCTGCACTACTAATGAAGCTTAAAGGATTACAGGAAAAATATACACGTTTTCACATTTAAAATGAAAAGAAGAAAAGATGTTTTTTAAAAGGAAAGAATACTTTCCCTGTACAACATTGACAACTGTATATTCTTCAATCAAAAATGTACTACTCAAGGAAATTTAAAGCCAGTTGATAGAAACAAGAATTAAATATGGGTGAATGAAAAACGAAGTACTTAAAATGAAACATTCATGAAAATGGGAATTGAGAAAGCTCAGGAGTCTGTAAGGAAACAGCAAGTACACTCTAGTAGACAAGGATGACTACATTAAACACAAGTGAATCTGCAGAAAAACATTAAGAAAATATATCCATAACTTGTTTCATGCATAGATGCATAGTAAGTGCTGACTATTTTAGACAAAGACAAAAAAAAAAGAAAAAAAATATTCTTTTTATAAAATATTCAACGTTGTATGGGTTTCACTATGTAACTCTACTAAGAAAGCGATCTTTAAATTCAACAGAGGAATGAGAATGTAACCTTTTGTGTCTTATGGGAAGTCTACTAAGGCTTGACTTTACAAGAACATTTGTAATCTCTGGTGCTTCAGCTGTGGCATCTAATGAGCCCCAGAAATATCTGTCAGTGCTGGGGCAATGTCCATGAGCACAAACAGAGTCACTCAGGGACTACAGTTAATTTGCAGTACAGTGGAAGCTGTGGTGAGGACAGCTCAGGCAAACAGAAAAGAAATGCTGTGCAATGAGAAAATCATTTGCAAGTTTATCAGGGAGATTTTTTAACAATCCTTTCCATTTTAGATATGCTTTAGGGGTTTTTTACTTGAAGATATTGTGAAACTTGCAATGGAATTATAAACTTAAAGGCTTTTCTTCAACAATGTAGAAATAATAGGAGTATATTCTAAATAGTATGCAGCAAATAGAGGCACTAAAGCTAAACCTAAGGCAAAGGTCTTGCATGGTCAGACAAGTGGGTACTATATTGGCATTTGTGCATTTTCTAAAGGGTAACAAAATTGTATTTATTAGACCAAAAGAAAGGCAGAGAATACCAATCTCAACATTTAACCCTGTACATTAACTGCTGAAATAGCCTGGAGCACTCAAGGATTAGTTTTGAACACAACAAATACCATTTGGTGCGCTACACGAAGTTGTGTATTGCAGCCACATAACCCTGTTAAACATCTCCACTAACACAGAAATCTCTGCAACAAAGAGGCAATTTCTTGCTTAGTGAACTCTGGAACTTTTGTTGAAGCAAAACATGTTAAAACTACAAGAAGGGAGAAATAGTTTTGACAGCATCATCTGTCATGCCATCCCTGGAAACATGCAAGGCCAGATTGGATGGGGCTCTGAGAACTGATGTAGTTGAAGATATCCCTGATCATGGGTAGAGGTTTGGAACTAGCTGCCTTTAAAGGTCCCTTCCAATTGAAATTATTCTATGATCTGGATAACCTCTTTTCAATGGCACTTCATAGACAAGTAAGGGAGGCATGGGCTTGCCATTTAATCAGCTAGAGAAAATGATTTACTGTTCTTCAACATAGTAAAAAAACCTCTATGGGTAAGTAAGGAAACAGTAGAGTTGGAGATGCCACTGCAAAAAAGAGGGGGGGAAAAAGCAGCCTTTAATATTGCTATTTGAAAGAGTCTCTTGCATAGGAGAATTCTGGTGCACTATCAACTATCACCAATGAATTGGGACTTGAAATAAAAACTTCTCTATTTCTGGAACAATGCTACTTTTCTTGTGGTGTCAAGTAAAAAAAAGGGGCTCAAATACAAGGGGAAAAATATACTATCATAATGTTGAGTTTTGTTGTTTGTATTTCTCATTCTTTCTCAATTTTCCTAACTTAAAAAAAATGGACCAAGCTTCTCAACAAAATTCCCTCACTGAACTGCAGAAGGACAATCTATGAAACATACCTCTAAACTTTTTTTTTCACTTTTACTCATCTTTATAGTTGTGGTGTTTTCTGCCTGAGGACAAGGGGAGGATTTTTCAGCCCTCCCCCAGTGAGTAGGACAGTACGCAGGGAAAGTATCACTGTGTGCTTGTCCTGGTCTTTCTCCTCTCTCTAAGCTGCTGGCCACTGTTGGAAACTGGATCCTCAGCAAATGTGCTTTGGTCAGATCCAGCTTGGCTGTTCCAAGATTATGTTCTGTTCTTTAATGCACATGCATGAAATATAACTCTAATATCTTGCATTCTTTGGCACTTTTTCGATGCACTGGCTTCCAGATGAAAGCCAACTGCTGTAATGCAACTTTATCCAAGTAATTAAGCTACATTCCTTTTTAACAGCTGGGGAAAGGGGGCTATAATATAGCTAGTCACATTTCAAAGTATAGAAGTAACCTAGGCAAAGATGAATAAGTACAATTACTTTCTTTTTCTTTCATATTTTTAATCTGTCTAATTCCCACAGCAGCTGGAAAGGTTAAATGTCTGAATCAGGAATCTATGTGACTGTCGTACCAAAAGAGGAGACAAGTGTTAGTACTCTGAGGCAGGAACAAGGAATAGAAAAGGGGTAAGGGCTAAAAAATATCCACCACTTCAGAGACATTCAGAAGTTACTCCTGGATTTTTCATCTGAGATTTTCAAAAAAGTGAATCTCAGCATCTGCAGCTCAGGCAAATGTGTAAGACAGAGGGTACTTTTTCATAAAATCTGGGGCTGCTTATAGAAGTTAGGTCTATTCTAATATACTATGGAGCCTCCCAGAATTAGGAGCAAAAGAACAAAAAAGTAAATTCAGCATCAGAGCTTCCAGGAGTTGCTTAGGTGCAGTTCTTCAACAATTCCTTTAGCAATTGCCTGCAGAGACAGACAGCGTCTCTCCCTCTCACACTCTTTCTGTATCTAAAGCTCAGCGACTCACCTCACAACAGGCACCGAGGAGCAGCTCACTCACAAGGAGATAAAGCACAAATTCTTTCACTGTAATAGCTTTTTAACCTCTGCAGTGCCAGCTGCTCTAATCAAACTGTAATCAACAAGCTGTTAAGGGAGCTGGTTAATTGGCTCGCTTGAAAGATTGAAAGCACATGAAACTTCCAATTGGTTTAACACTTTTCCAGGGACTGTTGTGAGGCAATAGCTGCAGAGGTACTGCAATGCAGCACAGCTCAGCTTGCAGACCACTGACACAGAATATTTTTCAAAAATCTTAAGGCTACACGTCACCTTTTCACACTGCTGTGGGGAAAATGAACATGAGCTTCTGAGACTAAAATGTGCAATAAAGCTTTTTAGCAGCTTTATTAGGAGACTAGAAATCTGTTTGTCCCCACTCCCAAGTTGTGTCTTTGGTTGAAATAGTGACAATTTGTCCTAAAAGTTCCCTTTTCTTAAAAAATTTTTTTTAGCTTAACTGAATTTTTTCCCCCCTTCCATACTGCACTGTACTTGCAACTTTTGCCATTAAACAGCAAAATATGTCCTGAAGAAAAACCTGGAGGTGTAAAATGTGTTTCCCTGTGTGGTATATATTCCATTTGAATTTCCACTTAATTGTTTGGCAGGGACACACTGATCCATCCTAAGATTATTTTCCAGGCTCAGGTTTTTATTTTGCATTTACTTCATATCTGTGCAATATTTTAAAAGAGATCTGAGAGTTGTTAAACTGTTAAGGAAAGTCAAAATGCTTCTGATTATTAAAAAATTGGAGTACAAAGCTAAGTATAAGTGATTGGTTTGTCTTCTAATTTTGTTCTAAGTAGCTTTTGGTCTATAAATTATCTTATAATCTCATATCAGCCACATGCAGAAGATGTGAATTTCACAAGAATATGAAAGGTTATCTTTTGAAGCCTGTGGGGACTAGTTAGTGTGGACTGAATACACCAACAAACTTCCATATAAACTACACCCACAATGATTATTAAGAGATCATGATGCTTAACATTCATTCTCCTCCATTTACACAATACATGTGTACATAACATACAGTACACAGGTTATTTTCATTTTTTTAAAATAAAAGTAAGGAGTCATTAAAAAAGCCCAGAGTTATGGCTGCTGTTCCTAAATATGTACTTCTACTGCTGAGCTCTGATTTTTCCCACTTCTGAATTTGATTTCCTCCTGCTCTTAATAATCTATCCCTAATTTTGCTCACAGAATTTAGATTTCTGTTTGGATTTTCATAATGCTTTGCCTCTTCTGTTTCTCAGAGAGAAGAGGGAACTAAAGGTGATGAGTGTAAATGAGGCAAAAAGGGACTGAAGAGCAAAACTGAGGAATTGGTTCTCCATTTCTACTATCCCTTTTATTTCCATTCAACAACTTTGCATGAAATCACTGTTTGTCTCTTCTATTCTCCCTTTATTCACAGTATCTGTGCTCTTTTACAGCATTTTCACCCAGTCCACTTCCATCTGAGGGATGAGCAGTGTGGTTCAGCTGAGCACCATCACCAACCACAGATCTGACAGCATTCAAAAAAATGTCGTGATGCTATTCTGTTTTGTCTGAGCTCATCTCTGCATTTGTGCATTCCAAACAGGATGACAAAAAAAAGCACCACAATATTGATGGGAAAAGCTATTCAAATTGATGGCAAGCACTAAGGTTTGGGGTTTTTTTTGTAGGAGTTACCATTCTTATGAGATTTTTTACCAAGTCTCTACACATAAAGAGGAAGGAAGTTCATATGAGGCTTCGAATGGGATTCTGTTTGAAACAAGGAAAGGGACATATAAACTTTGAAAGCTGTTTCTATAATTACCTTATTTTCTTCCCACAGCATAGCATATTATTTATTTTTTGAGAGAATACCAAGATAAGCATAGTGGAAGCTTTCCTTCACTGCATAAAATAAGCTTTTTCTTCTCACAATTTTAATTGCTTGTCATCAGCTTGCTTACAGTATTGACTGGTACTTACATCATCACCAGCACTCAATACCTGAAATATCAATAGCTAAAGGGTTCATTGAATGTTGTTTTTTTTTTTTTGCTATGACATCTAATGGCTTAATAATCAAAGACATTAAAAAAATGTACTGATTAACATTTGTAGTGACTATTCTTGGATCTCCCCAGAAAAAGCTGAAGTTGTAGTAACAACTCAGAACTTCTAGTGTGAAAATGGAAGAAGCTACCAGCCAACTTAGCTTATGTACTTTACTAGATTTGGAAGCATTTCAAAGTGAGAAGCCCCTGAGGGAAGTACTGCTGTACAGTTTTAAGACTATTTTAAGACTATATTCCAATATATGCAACAAGATAAGATACAATAAATAAGAAATCAAGTATAAATTTCAAATAAAGGACAAGAAGAGTTCTGCAATAACTTTAAAATAAAGTAAGTATTTAGTCTTATATAGAGTGTGCTTGTCTTTCTGTGTAGTCTATAAATCTTTATATAACCTTTTGTGAAGGTCATGTAACTCTAAAGTTTTTTCATCTTTCTTTGCTGTTAGGAAATTCTCAGGAAACAAATTTTTCATTTTACATCTGACTTATGCAGTTAGAATTACCAGAATCTCAGATTACAATTAAGTATTTCAGCTGCAACATAACACATGCTGGACAACTATAGAGTACCCTCACTACCTTTAAAGATTCATTTATTTACTATAAAATTGCAAACTTTTGGATCCTGTTTTTCATAAGCTTCACTTTCTGTAGTGTGCTTTGAGCTATTTGGCTGAAAGAGAAAACTGGCTTTGCTTCACTGACAAGAAGTGATGCAGCTGGGACTAGTCTGCCCTCAACAGGGGCTTTGGTGAATGGAGCAATGACATAGAAAAAATAGAATAAATATCCAGTATAATACCTGCTGGATTTCATCAGCATCATTTGAATTATATGTTCACCAAAACTGAATTTGATACAGGACTGAGCTGCTAAAATGTAGGGTACAAATATGTCAACTAGAAGTTCAGTCCTAATAGGAAAAAGCTGTCACGCAATGTATTTTTTTGTGTATTAACAATGGCATGGAACAACTGTGACACGCCAGTGATTGCTACAAGTACCCAGACACCATGGTGATAATTGCAGTGTAAAATCACCAGACAGCAAACAAGACTGCTGGAACTAATAGGAACATGGCTTCATTCAGAGCCCAGTGAGGATCTCTATCTGTAATGGAATTGCTTTTCAATACTTCTTTGAAATAATGCTGATTATTACTCATGCATTTTTATATTAATATCTTCCATTTATTTAACTGAAGAGAGATACTTTCAATTTCGTTTCCTCTCATCTGCCCATTTCTTACTATGGCCCAATTTATTCTGTTTGGTGACTCAAGCACAGACAAACTAATAAATGGATGCTTCCAAATCTGAAGCACTATTGTACATTTGACTAAAATAGAAACTGTTTTTCTCCTTGAATGCGACCATCAGGATCCAAAGACATTAAAGAAAGAATCATATTGGATAAATTCTGGAAGTACTAATTCATCTTCCCTAAAAAAACCTGACTGACTGAGCATGTTATTAGAGCTGTTGTTTCACCTGTGAGACTTACATATCTCCTAGGCTGGGCACAGTCAGGCAGAATCAACCTGTGAATTTAGTTAGAACTGCTTCCTGAAAAATGATAACATGGTGCCAGCAAATCTTCACAGACACTTGTACTTGCTGAAATAATCCTGCAAAGACTTTAAAGTAATTACTGAAGAGGAAAACCACCTTGAGTTCCAATCAGAAGGTAATACTCCTCTCACGAATTCCCTGAGAACCTCAGATAGTCACCTGAGACACTGATCATGGACACCAAGGAGTCCTGTCCTTTAATTCTGGACTCCAAATCAATCAGTGCCTACTTCTGTGCATTGAAACTAGCTTAACTTCTAGAAAGCTAAATATTAGACAGCAAAACTTGAATAAGATGCATCCCACCTTAAATGACTTGAATTTTGCTGAATTTCCTGCTGATGTTTTTATTTAGAAACCTGTCATTTACTCTAATAAGTAGTTGTTATCCAGGCCTAATTGCCCTGAAGGTACAAGGACACTGTGATCCAAAAGTAATAACGGGAAGCTCTGCACATTCTGCAGGAAGCATTTATCCTTGCCTAATTCTAATCTGACTGTTTGAAGCAATGTCAGATCTTCCTGGCATTTCTGTTCTCTCTTAACCTATCTTTTGCACTACCTATTTCCAGGAAGAGGCTAGAAAAGAACACAAAATGAGCACTAATGAGAATACAATGAATAACTAAGTGTTGGTTACTGTGTTATTATATGCACACTTAGAGAGTGCTCCGTGACAAAAATACAGCCATTTCCTTGGGACAGAATTGTCACTTTGATTTTCATTCCAGATGACTGCTGATGATAGCTGGGAAACTCGCTATCTACAACAGCCTCACCCTGTTAAATGAGTGGCTCCAGAGCACTTCTCTTTTGCCATCTGCCTTCCAGGTGGTTATTTCACTTACCCTCTGGCTGGTATTGTGCTATGATGGTTACCGTCTGCCCCGCTCCTTTCAGCGCAGCCGCAGCCTGCTCATGGGTAGCGCCCCGGAGATCGATGCCATTCACCTGCGCAGGAAACCGAGACAACAACAGGTATGAGCAGCTTGACATTACAAAGGGAGACAGAAGTGGGGTTCTATCCTAAATATCCAATGGGTGCAAAGGTCAGATGGATGCCCAGGTGCAGAAGCAAAGTACAAAATCAAAAAGGCTGAGAGGAAACTTCCTATGACCGGCCAAGAGGACACACACCATACCACTTACCCCACAGTTTGACTGTGCCTATCCATGAGGATTCTCTGACCACTACTTTTGGGTGTTTCCTGCTCTACTGAGTTTACATTTCTGGTTATCTCTTCATCAAGCAATATCACTTAATATATTAAGTGATATCTATCTATCTATCTATCTAAAGGTACATTTTCTGTGATGCTTGAAGGTCACTGAAGAATACTGCAAGCAAAGAAGCTGCTCCTTCAGTCAAACTCTGCAGGCCCAGTCAGTAGCATCAGGAAACCCAGAGATACATAGAGTGTGTCTAACAAAAGCTGCTGGCTGCAGAACTTTCAGGGCAAAAACCCCATCTACTCTTTTCTGTTCATGCAACCCCTCCAACTATTTCCTGGAAATATCCTGTGTCTTGCACACAGCAGCAATGGTGTTGCTACCAGACACAGCCTCATCAGCTCTGGCTGTCCAACATCCACACAGCTTTCCATATGGCTTCTTTTTCTTAACCATTTTTGGCTGCCCAAGACATGGAAGAGGAACAGAGCTAGAAAAAAGTAGGAAATCCACCCCTAAAACTCAGGGGCAGTTGCAGAACTCTTTGGATTTCTTTTTGTGATATATATTTTGTCAGCAGTATCCTAAGGAAGAGACAGAATTCACATACAGATTTATTAACTGATCCAGTAACTTGAATGCTGCTTTCCAGTGGGAGCATTACTGTCCGGCTGTATTGAAGTATGTGAGATTTCTTTTATTTATGTATTTATGTTTGCATTTATGTATTTGTTTATCTTATGTATTTATCTGTCTTTCCTCTCACTTCTACAGGTTTCCACCTTATAATATTTCAGGAAAAACAGGAAACTTTTGATATGTAACAACCTCAGCAGGACAGAAATCCAATTCTGATTATTGAGGAAAAGAAAAAAAAAGGAAATAGGAGAGAGGAATGAGAATCATGCCATATGAAGCAAATATGCCAAAACACTAGACCCAAATCCTCAGCTGTAGCAAATATTTGTGTTTACGTTTACCAAGTACCATTGCAAGATGGCTAAGCACATATTAAATAGAAAGGTTTTTAAAATTTAAATTTTAACAACTTTTTAAGGATTACAAAAATAAATTTGATTCCATAGAACTTTTTAAGTAAGAGCTATTGAGTTTGTTATGAATATATTTATTTGGCTCGATAGCATTTAGAAACTGGCCCATCTTACCTTGCTGCCTTTGATCAAATTTTAGAGATGATGCTGTTTTGAGAACACAATTATTATTTGCCATGGAATCACAGAGTAATAGAATAGTTTGGGTTGGAAGGGAACTTTAAAACGCCTCTGCAATGAAGAGGGACATCCTCAACTAGACCATGTGGCTCAGAGTCCTGTCCATCCTGACCTTGAACGTTTCCAGGGATGGAGCTCCCACCACCTCTCTGGGAAATCTGTGCCAGTGTCTCACCACTGGCATCATGAAGAATTTCTTCCTTAGTTTCATGACAAAAATTTAGTCCTTACTAGTATGCAAACAACATCTAGGTTATTACTATTAGAAAAACTAATTTGTGATAGCATTTATATAAAGCCCAGGAGATACCACAGCTTCTGATCCAGAAGACTGCATGATGCTGTAGAACTGATGACTGTACACAGGAATTATGAGCATGGGGCAAATATAACATGATAAGCTTCATAATTTAATACAGGAGTCCTCAGTTGTCCCATCTCCCTGGGATGTTATAATGGCTGGTAGAAGCTTTCAAAAAAAAATGAGCCAAAGGTTCAAAAGCTTTCATTAAAGTTGTGCACTGAAACCTCTGGGAAACACTCACTGAAATTCAGTCTAGGAATATATGACCCTAGAGAGCAATAATTAAGTGCATTCTAAAAGAACAAAAGGAGAGAAGCAGAACTTTCAGTGTCATAAAAATCTACCATATTTTCATCTGCAACAGTGAAAATACCTAAAGAGGAAGATGTCAACTAGGACTTTGCAACACCTGTTGAGAATACCAGCTTCCTGTAAGGAACACAAATTAGGGTACTGTTGTTGAAAAAGAGGTGCTGTTCCCTACCTTTCCTCAGTGATGGTGTTATGACACTTGATGCTGCATTGCATTGAGCACAGATGTACCAGCACTACAATTACTCAATAACTGAACACAAAACTGAGTTTTGTGAAGTGTGAGCAGAATTCCTAAATTTAAGAACAGTGCCTGTATCATGGCATAAAAGGAAACAGCAGCCTTGATTCTGTGTCTGAAGGAGACAACTCTGAAGCCAAGCAGCCTTCCCTTTAAGAGAGAGCTTTGTTTTTATCTGTGTGCTTTTCCCTTTTGTAGCTGAAGTCCTTGATAGAGAGCCCCACAAAATCATAGGATGAGCTGAAGAAAAGCTTAAAGGAACACTCCTGAATTCCTGAGTTCCTGAGCTGGAGAGATGGATATGGATTAGGTCATCTGGTCAGCATTAGAGGGTCCCAAGAAAAAAAAAAAAATTTGTTCAGGCTTGAGCTCAAAGACTATGAGAGGACACAAGCAATATAGGAAAACATGGTAGTGGTCTGTGAAGTCGTGTTAATAGTACAGAAGGTATAAACATCATTAAAAAAATTGCAATAATCTTTCTATAGATAAAAGGAGAGAATGTATGAAAGAAAAAGGAAATCACACGCTTATTCTCCTTCTCTGAGAAACAATAGTTCTGTGTCTGTGTGAACCAATAAGGACAATCCTAATAACACATAAAGACTGTGAATATAAGACAGGAGTTTCACTGAAGTTGTTATACAAATATTTTTCACTTCTCCACAGAAAAATAAGAAGCCAGCTGAAATGAACATTTCAGCTGAAATGGCAGCTGACTACTTTTTGCCCTTTGCACCCTTGGTCTAGAAGAAATGATTGCCTAAGGTACAAACACAACACATTGCAGTGAATGAATTTTCCTGAAATTAATTTCACTTTTGCGTTAGGATATAGCTGAAGATAGACACCTGAGGAAGACTTAGAGGCCTGAGTGGCTGAAATCAAAACAGCAAGGAAAAGAAATGTCAGAGAGAAAATAACACATAAATTCTATCTTCTGCAATTTTTACCTAGATCACAATCAAGCTAGGCAAACCAGATTAAGCAATGTTGAACAGGGAAATGACCTGACCACATCAGGATGCCAAAACAGTGATCTCCCTCTTGGAGACACACAGCTGCAGAAAAAAAATCAAATAACCATTGCTGAACAGGGAGGGAGAGTTCTGCTTGCATGTTATTTTATTTACCAACAGCGACAGAATCTCACTGTAGGATAATAGGTATTACGTTTAGAAATTACTTATAATCTAGTCTGACTTTGTAAAGAAAAAGAAGAGTAGATGCTAACTTGATTTCTGGGTATCATTTCCCCCTATTTAAAAGCAAATATAATCAGCTTCCAAACCTTCTAGTTGAAAATCAGCATATTCACGTAGCAACATTAAATCTTTATGAAAGGCACCATTAGTTTATATATTTTAATCAAATTTTTACCATCAGACCAAAATGAACAAGAATTCAGAGAGAATAAAATAAATAATACTCTGTCTTGCCTCTTCCTCCAAAACAATATCTTAATTTAATGTCTCACAATAATGGTGTGCAGTAACATTTTTTCCTGATGTGATTTCACTGCAAATTGTTAAATCTGATTAAAATTACTGCTTTTAATTAATTTAACAGAATTTATGTGAAAAATAATCAGTAAAAGAAAATTTATAAAAATCAGAAAAAGGTGCAAACGTGCACAGGAAAGTTTAATAAATATCAAAGGTGTTTTGGTTGTTTGGATTTGTTTTTTTTCCTTCTATAATAAATGGGCTTGCTTCCTTTAGAATGTATTATACAATAAGCAAAGTAGCTGTTCTGAGCTTGACTGCACAGCCCTGATGTTCTGGCCCAGAATGAACTTGACTGCACAATTTCTGATGCCTAACTCTAAAATGAATTTGACATAATGGAAATAAGAAGAGCCTGCAGCTTATACTGAAGTCTGTCTCTTCTGCGTTTCGAACTGGCAAAAAGCAGTTCAAAAGCTTACAAACAAAGAGGAGTGCTGCAAGAAAAGATCAGAGTTGAAAACTATGGTCAAAACTAAATTGAGATGGAGAAAAAGATGCAACAGTAGCTCACAGTAATTACTGGGCCTTTGCATTTGTTGACTCAAAATAAAGCATGATATTCTTCATTTAATATTGAATCATAATTGAAATGAAAGATCAGATTTACTTTTGACATCGATTGAGCTCTTCTAAAATTGGAAGAATTATATTCCCTCTAAAATATTTGAATGGTCCATATTAGTAGAAATTTGATTGTATTCTGAACAGACTTGTTGCAGTTTGGTTGGCTCCTAGAAACTGTACATGATTTTTAAGTAGGCAATTCAAACAGAAGCTAGCAGAATAATCTGGTTTATTTTTCCATTTCTTTCTTTAGGCCACCTAATTTTGTGTTCATACTGTGGTTAAATGAATGCTTGGAAACAAATACCTTGCTGGATTGGAAAAGAAAGGAAAAACATATCATTTCCCTGGGCAGGAAACATAAACGGTTTCTTTCCATTACTTCTTTAAGTTGTCACTGACATAGTACATGCTCTTATACACTAAATTAAAAGGTGAAGGAAAGGCATTCTTTTACCACAAAACAAACAATAGAGCAGAGTTTTCAAATTCTGTCTAAATTCTTCTATTTGTTGAAATCATAAAATAAGAGCTTTTGGTGACTGAAAAAGCAAACAGAAGTCTGAATAATGACAACTCTTTACAGCCAGAATTCCCACTGTTTGCCTTAAGAGAGGATACAAAAAACCCTGTATTTTCTGCCTTAATTCTGCACATAAACTTAAGTATTGTCAAGCACATATCAAGAGATGAGAGGAAAGCTGGGCCATGTTCTCCAGCAGTCCTGTTTAGTCACTGGGAATGTAAAACAAGGAACATTGGGAAAAACCCATTAGGGATGATCTGCCATGAACACATCTGAGGAAAACCTTCCTCACAAGCAGGTGGAATAACCGTTCTACACAACGTCCTCCACAGCTCCTGGCAACTGATACAGTCCACCAAAAAGCACAATTCTAAGAAACCAGGACATGCTGCCAAAGTACAGCCTTTCAGCAGCTTTTTGCAAGGCAAAGAAGGCTGCCCATCCAGCCAGAGGTCAAGGCTCTGCTGGAAGAGCGAGGGAAGTAAAGCGGGCTCAGCACCATGGACACGCTGGGACATGGCTGGGGGGTGGCACCCAGCAGGGGAAATGTTGACATGGGACAGTCTTTGCCTTGTTACTGAAACAGGGAGGGAAGGAAAAAAGGAAAGAAAAGAAAAGAAAGGAAAGGAAAGGAAAAGGAAAGGAAGGAAAGGAAAGGAAAGGAAAGGAAAGGAAAGGAAAGGAAAGGAANACCCTCTGGGCAATGTTTAACTGTTTTAGCATCACAGACCTATTCCCCTAAGAGTTTCCCAGAACAAAAGCCCCCCCTCCTAACAGTGAGAAAAAAAAAGGAAAGAAAGAAAAAGAAAGAAAAAAAAGACAGAAAGACAGAAAGAAAGAAAGACAGAAAGAAAGAAAGAAAGAAAGAAAGAAAGAAAGAAAGAAAGAAAGAAAGAAAGAAAGAAAGAAAGAGGAGTCTTCACTCTCCAGCTTCTGCTGTATTTTCAGGCTAGGTTTATTGCTTTTGTCTTTCTCAAATCTCATCTGTTCCGAGCCTGCACTTTCTACTGTTTAGTTAGAGCTGCACAGAGAAGAACAGTGGTTTTCTCATCCTGAACTCTGCTGAAAACATTGGATAGTGTCCCATCTGCTCTTTTCCATGCCCAGCACCCTCCTTCTCTGTTTTCATGGGCCAGAAATTTCAGTGACCTTTTCAATTTTCCTTGTCTGGCTACCTTAGAGTTACAATTTTTGCCTCTGGTAAGCAGGTCTTTATGCTCTGAGGAGCTGGACATTCTAGAGGCAAATTTTTCTCTGGAAAACAAGAACCACTGTGGGGGTATGAGCTGTATCATACCTTTTTCTGCCAGGAACTTTAAGGAGGCATCTAAGCCAAAAGAAAGGGATATCAAAGCATATTTGGAGCAGAAAAAAAAAATAAATTATGTTCTTGAAGAGGTGTCTTGCACACACTGCCTTTTACAGTAGGAACCAACATGATTTATGACTCACCAAACCACATGAATCATTCCAAACAGCACCAGTTTAAGCCTAGAACCACAGGCAAAGACTTATGTTTTAATCCAAACTGTACAGAAATTCCAAGACATGATCTGCTTCCCATGTGATTGTAGCTTTTATGAATGATGCCAGATTTGCAAACTTTGAGACTGAAATAATTTCACTGAATGACATCTTAAGAGTCATTTCCCCTCAATTCCATCAGAATTCCTCAAAACTAGTTTAATGAATAAAACTAGTTTAAGAAGTAAATGACACCTTATGAAAAGGACACATGGACTTACTGGAGCCTTAATGGACATGACAATTATTTTATTTAGATCACTAAACAGCTACCAGCTTGTTCAAGTACCAACCTGAACTGGAGGTAATTCAGCAACTTCAAGGTGATCAATGGAATTTTGTCATATTACTAAATGGTAAAGTCGAGATGTACTTTTTGCATATTGAGCCAACTGGTATTACCTGTGAAAAACAGCTTTTGGAGTACTATACTAGCTAATAACACAGACCAGTGTCTATCAGCTAATTAAAAAATAAATAGAAATAATATTTTCCATCCATTTTATACATGAAACATCCATCAAATACAATTCTTAGTAGGAGTATTCGTTATTGTTAAAATGGAGAGCTCATAGTTAGCTCTTAAATTCAAATACAGTTGCTACTTTTTTTTTTTTTCTGCTTCTGTGTGGTCACTCAAAACCCCTTATATTCCTGCCACCACCTAATTTCATGGATTACAATGTCATCTTTCAAGCATTCACACATTCCTTCTCCTTCGCAGTTCCTGCTCCCTTTCTACTCTGAATTGGTAAAATATCAAACTGTCCCTCCTACAGCTTTTACTCACACACGACTGTTACTTCCATTCACTTTCCTGCCTTTCTGAAATATCCCTCTTTCTCTCTAATTCTGTATGAAGCATGTGTATTTTCTTGTCTCCTGCTCTCATCCTGGGTCATTTAGACATGCTCCTTTTAGAAGCATTTATTCCATATACCTTTGTGTCCATATATATCCAAAAGGTATTTTTCCTCATTCAGTAACTGTTTCCTAAATTAACTCTCACATTTGCAAGCATAGGTGAATGGATATAACTAAGCCAGCGTTGTTCAGTTTTACTCATAATGCTGCAGGGTTTTTGCTTCACATTTGAATTTCAAAGCATAGTATAAGCAGAAATAATGATTGAAATTCTCTTGCTTCTGAAATGAGGTAAAGGTTTCCATTTTAACAAGTTCCTTATACCTCAAAGAT
>VYZP01023026.1:5453-25106 GCA_013400635.1 Hypocryptadius cinnamomeus | reverse complement strand
GTTGCATTTGTTCTTACTTATTTATTTGTGCTTATTTCTTAAGAGGCAAGGGATAGGCAAAACTTTCCTGGCAAAAAGAACTCTAGATAAAAAACTAAACAAAACAGCAAAACTGGTTATAGAGACAGCAATATTCCAGTGTTGAAACAAGCAGACTGTCTGTGTAAACTGTTCTCGACTGCTCGGTACTGACAATTGTAACCATCCAGGGAATGGATATCCAGGAATCCTAGCCTTTTCACCCTCATCATAGTTTTCTTCCCTGTCTTTTTTTGTGCACCTTCTCTAGTGATTTTTTTCTAGACCAGTGCCTTTCTGGTCTGTTCACAAGCCTTTGGTAATTTCCCCCAAGAATACAAAGAAATATGTTATTACAGGTAATACATCCTTGTCCTGAAGTGAAAAAAGGGGCAAAGGGGCCCCTCGTCCTGTTGCAGCTTGAGGGAGGTTGAATAGCTAAATATGATTTCATCACTTGTGAGGCTCACAGTCATATCTGCTTCCAGTGGGTTGCACAGAAGTAATGTAATAGAGACAGTATCAGCCCTCAGTGGCAGGAAGAACATTCAGTAGTTACCGAGGCACATGCTGGGATTGTGCACCTACATCGCAGCAGTTACCAGGACAATCAACCCTTTCATCAAGTTCTTGACCTATTTTCCAAACTGAGATTCATAGTAAATGATTGAAAAATGAACTCTGAAGATCATACATACCCAAATACCACTGAAAATAATAAAGAAATGGTAGCCCTACTAAATTCACATTCAGCACTGGCTTATAGATCAAAAGGCAGACTGAAGTCTTACTGTAATACTACTGAATTTAAGGATAAGTTGGACAGTGTTGCAGAAGATGCTGATGTTTGTTGATACCCAGATATACTGCAGTGGGTAAGGGACTATGTTTTCTTCTTTGAAACATCAGATAAAAACAATAGTCACTACTTTTTGATAGGTGGTGTCAAAACCATCGTGTATAACTGACTTCCCAATCTCTTCCCTATAGCTTGGAACCTGAGAATGTCTCCTATGAATAAAGAGGAAGATCAACCCCAGTATTTTGGAAAACAAATGAGTTTTAAGAATGATGCCATCTAGCAGTAATGGTCCTATTGGATATCCACTGACTTTCTTATCCTACATACAGTTCACCAGCGTTTTGAGAGGGAACGAAATAAACACGAGTTAGAGAATTTAGCATTAACTTTACTTGATGCTAAAAGAGTCAGTAGATAACAATCTGTTTGTCCACAATAGAAAAGTAAAATTAGGACCATCTGTTCCAGGAAAAGAATGGCTCAGAGCCTCTGGCAATGCTTTCTTTGTCAAAAGTCCTGGGATTTATTTTCTATCATTCCCATGATTGCTTTGATTTCCAAGACGGTATTCATCACCAGGAAGTCAGGGCTGCTTTAGTGATAGTCTCCTATTGCCAAGAATAGGCTTGTCTGTCAAATTAACTGCATAAACTCAGATAGACTGCCATGTGCATTCCCATTTTCCTGGATATTGTTTTCATTGTTCTCTGCCCTGTGGCAGAAGCACACATAAAGCCCTAGATGGCAAATCGAGCCTGCAGAGAGGAAGTCTCTGTTAAAAAATAAAAGCTTTTCCATATTGTTCTACAAAATACAACCTCAGAGATAATTGGTTTAAAGAATTCTGTCCCATCTCATACTCTTAAAACAGACAAGATGATTATTCAGCTTCTTTAATACCCAGCTGGCGACAATATTCATCTGATGTGTTTCAGACCCGGTGCCCCTCAGTGATGCCATGAGTCTGTGTTACTTTCAAGACTATCTTTCCCTGTCACCATGATATAAACAGAGAAATAAAGATGTAAACCAGCATACTTTGGACATGCCAAGGGATAATGAGATGAAATGGAAAAATTACAGGAATATTATCATTCCTTGTGGCTAGTCAGTTATTCTGGAATAACAATAACTTCTTTCCACCGGAACTCATGCTGAACATTTAGCACCACCTAATAGGACTTAACCTTTCCTTATTGGCTCTTTTTTTTTTTTTTTTTTTATGTTTTTCTGCAATTGCATTCAAAGCCCTTCAGTCTCATTCCTGAGATTATTTCAAATGGGTCACTCATTGCAGTTCCATGCACTGGTCATTGGCTCATGGGTCTCATCCCTTCAGGCACCACAGCACACATACCTACAGGGTGAAAGAGTTGTCTTTGTTCAGCCTGGAGAAGAAAATTTCCAGGGGATACCATACAGAACCATGAACTACCTAAAGGAGGCTACAAGAGAGCTGAAGAGAGCCCTTTTACAAGGGCATGTAGTGATAGGACATGGGGTAATTGCTTTTAACTGAAAGAGAGCGGGTTTAGGTTGGTTATTAGGAAGGGGTTGGATATCAGGAAAAAATTCTTGACTGTGGGGGTGATGATACAGGGGGACAGGTTGCTCAGAGAGGTTGTGCATGCCCCATCTTTGGAAGTGTTCAAGATCAATTGAGCAATCCAATCTGCAGAAGGTTCCCTACCCATGGTAGTAGAGTTGGATCTTTTAGGACCTTTCCAACCTAAACCATTCTGTGATTCTGTGAACCTCAGTGAATCATTGACTCCAAAACCGTAGAAGTAATGAAATTTGTAAAACACGTCCTCTCACTTTTCTGAAACTGCCGACTGTTGACTAGCAAGTAGAAGCAATGCTCAGTTCAAAAGAATAGTATTGCAAGGCTTGATGACTTACAAAACCTGATTTCTCCACTCAGGGACTGGGAAGGTGCTGCTGTCAGTTATAAGTGACACTGAAAGTCTCAGCAAAATATATACATATATATTGTTTACTGTGATACCTGAAGAATACTGTTCTTGGGAGGAAAATGTTAAAGCTGGAAGATTTGGCAATGAGGGCATATTTTTACTCAAAGTGACCTTGCACCTTGCTGCTAAAAATGTTGGTGTAGGAAAACTCCATTTATTATGCCTAGTGTTGCTCATCCTCTGCCTCTTTTGAGAAGTAGAATTCACACGTAGAGATCACACACTCTCACAGACAGGCTTGAGCCTTGTGCTGGGAGAGAGATCATGGAAGCACAGCCTTGAGATGAGCTGTGGGTGCACACAGCCCTTTGATGTATTGGGGCAGACAGTGCCCCCCTTCTGCCAGGATGAGCTGAGCCTAGCAGAGCTGGTGTCCCCGTGCCTGTGCAATGGAATAAACCTTCTCCTTGCATTTCAGCTGTGGCTTGGTGGTTGCCTTGATTGCCTCCATGGTCCGCACATGTGGACCTCACTTACATGAGTTTTTTTTCTCTTGAAGTTTTTTTTTTCTCTTTTTCTCTTGAGCAGGATCCTGAATTATTTTCAGACAACTGTTCAGTAAAACTGAACAAAATTATTTTCAGACAACTGTTCAGTTGTAGTCCCATTAGGAAGGGTTGCATGGTTGCCTTCAGGTACATCGGCATTGACTGCAATTTGTAAAAAGCTGGAGTAAGAAGAGATAACTGCCCTCTTTTTACAACTACCATGTCTTTGTAGCTCTCTTTTGCATGTTCTAGTTAAAACAAATACATTTGAACTAACATTTTCCAATATTATTTCTTTTCAGCTATTGATCTCATAAATAATTTATTGCAAGTGAAAATGAGAAAACGCTACAGTGTGGACAAGACGTTGAGCCACCCATGGTTACAGGTATTTCTCCAAATTCCATGTTTTTACTTTTGTGTTTGGACTCTAAACATATTAAAAAATCTTCATCTTTAAGCACAGTAGAATCTAAGAAAATCTACTAACCTGAATATGATTTTAGGTCCTTGGAACCGCATGCTTGTTCACCAATTTACATATGGTTTCTTATTAATTTCTCAAGTATTAGATTCCAATACTAAACAGTCTCATGCTGTCAAAATACATTAAAAAATATTTTATCATTTTTGTCTACTTAGAAAATTACGTATATAAAAAAACTCCTTGTAGTCATTTGACTTACATTATTTAATTGCCTGCAGTTTACTCTGATTCACTTCTTATTAAAATTATTCAACGGGCTTTCACTTCACAGTCATCACAAAAACTAATGAAATTGTGTGCTTGCCAGGAAAATACCAGAAAAATTAACCACATTCAACTGAATTCTTCAAATAAAAACTGAGATGTAAGGACTTTTTAAGATGCTAGAAGTCTCTGTCTTGTGCTCACCATATGATATAGTATTTTTTTTTATCCTGGTAGCAGCCAAATCATTGCAAGTTTAAGGCCTAAGACAAAGCAGTGAGGAACCAGGGCCTGTTCCAGCATCCCTGGCCAAGGAGCAGGGAGGCCTGGGGGCAGCCCAGGCCAGGGCATTGTGTCCCTCCCTGGAGATGAGGACAGGTTGAGGCCAGACAGATGCATCAGACTGTTGGATCTCCCAAGGGAGATTTGTTTGTATCTAGGAAAGTAATCATGGCACAGGCATGGCATGGACCAGATGCATAATCCCCAATCCCAAAGGAATCTTTATCAAACCAGAAAACTGAGTCCTATTTCGGTATCTTATAGCTGATACTGTGTCTCAAAGTAGATGGTGACCTTCTGGTATAGGAGGAAAAGGGCTGTAACTCCCTATGCTGCACCCCACCTTTCTCAGGGACATTTATCTGGCACTTGCTTTCTTCCTCTCAGATTTCCTGTCCCTCACTAGTTTTTTTCCTCCAAGACTGCTCTTCTGCCTGGCAACCACTGCAGAATGCATTTGTTTGAGTCTTTGGGGACCAGACTGAGGTCTACAGCAAGGATGCTGGCTGTCTCACATGACAGGACAGGTCCTTCTCCTCTAGATCCACTTTTATTGCTTGTGTAGCAGTGAGTGGAGGTGAGCTTAGATGAGGCAGTTCAGCAGCAGCTCTAGCACCAGGGATAGGATGGTGCTATCTAGGACTCTGTCTAGAAGAGTCCTGCCTTGCAGGCTAAGGAAAGATAACAGTGGTTATTTTTCCTTACAGGACAATGAGACTTAGTGGTGTTCTCTGAGAGGATGACTCTAAGAAATGGGCCAAAGTATATGAGACACTAAAGATGAAAGCTTTATGCATTTACTTTGTTCGGGCTTTCTGGTGCTTTGGCTGTGTGGTTGGGGTTGTGTCTTCGGCTGAGACAAGGTGAAGGAGAAAAAAGAAAACTGAATACAGGATCATTAGGAGAGATTAGTCTGTGTGGGGCTAGGATTGGCTCTATTACTGCAGCTTCATGCGTGCTTTGGGTCGGAATAAGAAAAGAAATTATTAAACTTGCATACTTTGGACAGATGAGAGGCTGCAGTGCATGATGGCCTAAACAGCATGAGACTACAACTAACTTCCATCCTTACATTTGACTGTCAACATGGAGTTCCAGACTACCTTCATGTTTACATGTACATGCTTCTTTGAGCAAACCAGTAATTGTCCAAGTTTGGAAAAGGAGATTTTTCTAGCCCAAGCTGAATTTATGTTCTGCATTATTATACTGAGATACAGACTTAACTGTCTTGACTGATACAGATCACTAGAATGTATTTGTATGATTTAAAAATGTTTCTTCCTTATTAATCTTGTGATTAATAGAAGGAGGAATTGCTCTACTGCCACGCCTCAGTTAGATATTATTCAATCTGTACATATCCTTACATTTTGCAAAACAACCTGTAACAGCTCAATACTATACTTGTGACAATTCAATAAAATTAATTTATCCAAAAGTCCTCTAGAGATGAAATTTATATCTTTAGGCAGATTTCACATTTATATAAGTTTTTTTTCCATTCTAGAGCAATAAGGATGACCCTTAGCTGAGTTAATAGCATTTTGAGTGTTATTGATAGCAGAAGGGAATATAATTTATTTTAGGAAATCTAAAAGTAATACTGTTATTCTTTTTCAGGACTACCAAACCTGGTTAGATTTAAGAGAACTGGAATGTAAAATGGGGGAACGTTACATCACCCATGAAAGTGACGACTCCCGGTGGGAACAGTATTCGGAAGAACATGGATTGCAGTATCCAGCACACCTTATCAGTCCAAGTGCTAACCATAACGAAAACACCAAGCTAGAAGAAACAGAAATGAAAGCCCTCAGTGAGCGTGTCAGCATCCTTTAAGTTACATCCCCTATAATCTGTCAAAACACTGTGGAATTAATAAATACATACGGTCAGGTTTAACGTTTGCCTTGCAGAACTGCCATTATTTTCTGTCAGATGGGAACAAAGCTGTTATGCTGTTACACTGTTGATATATCTGAGTTGCCAAGACAAATCAACAGAAACATTTTTGTGTGACCAACTGTGTTGTATTTACAAAAGTTCCCAGAAACACTAAACTTGTTATTGTGAATGATTCATGTTGTATTTAATGTATTAAAACCTGTCTCCACGGTGCCTTTGCAAACTAGTGTTTTTCTTACTTGAGCCTCATTTTGGTAAGAGAGAACTTTCCCCGGAAGATCTCGGGGGTATTTTGTGCATCGTTAGTATTGTAATTGTAAGCAAACTCTTGAAGAGTAGATTATAACTGCTGTTCTGTGAACAACTTCTACCATTTGGATAAAAGCTTTATTTAGTGTTCTAAAAATAGAAAAGGCAAAAAATAATGAATTGCATAGAATTGTACAGTTTCAAATCAGATAACCTCTGTGTGTGTATTTGTATGTTTGTGTTTATAGATACACATGCACACAGTATAACTTGCTCTGAAGCCTAAATGCCTTAGTAAAATATAAACTGCAGCATGTCAGTTGTATTTCCCCTTTTCTTAAAATATTCTTCTCTATTATGAATATTCTCTAGTATGTACATTCAGAAGCTAAATAATGTATTGACTTTGTGTATGTTTTCAATAAAAGTCTTGCTAAAATAGGTTCATTGATGAAACTTTCTGTTTAAAATAATCCTGGAGTGGCATCAGAAGTATGTAGAATAAATTAATTTGTCATTAAGAAGACAGCGTGGAGGTAGGTGGGAAAATGCTGCCAGATAACCTCTGTTCCTATCACACATATTTTATAAGAACCTAATGGGACTGATTTTGTTCAGTTTTGAAACACACTGAGGGAGTGGGGAAGTTGAGGATGCATTAAAGGAATTTTAGTTTTTTGATAAATGCAGTGCTTCTGCTTTTCCACTGAGTTCCACTGAACTGACAAGGTGCTGCAGATCTTTTTTGCTCTTCTTCCCCTGAAAACTTTAAAGATACTAAATCTTTAAAGATACTTTAAAGGTACTAAATATACTAATAATTAATACTAATACTAATAATTGTAATTTCTAACAATTACTTAGACTTCCAGTGCTAAGCCATTTAGTTATGACAGTGAGAGATGTTCAGGCTGCACTATAATAACACGTGACAGAGGAACTCACTGAAAAGCTGAAATTTATTCTGTGCTGTCATCTATCTTAGGTATTGAAGACTGAGTTAAAAAATGTAAAGATGCATTGGACTAGAGGCAGAAGGACGCAAAGATAAGAGCTAATAGCTACATATGGTAAAGCTCCACTGCTTAAATATTGGCTTTATGTTAGAGTCATGAGCTGTTCATTAGATAAATCCATTCTTTCATTGAAGAGGAGCTTTGTCCTGAGAATATTTTTGCAGATACATAGCGT
The DNA here is from genome assembly GCA_013400635.1 of Hypocryptadius cinnamomeus. NCBI lineage: Eukaryota > Metazoa > Chordata > Aves > Passeriformes > Zosteropidae > Hypocryptadius > Hypocryptadius cinnamomeus. The sequence goes on along the minus strand of VYZP01023026.1, from coordinate 17,501 downwards.
CACAAAGCCAGAATTTTTCCTCCATATTTTGCACCTCTGCTGCATAGTTAGTATGTACTATACCAACAGGAAATGAAGAAAAGGAACCTCTATTCAAACAGAAAAAATTATATTCTAGAAAATTAAAAAGTATTGTGAAAAATTATTTATAAATCTCTTCTCCTTCCTCCCCACCTTCTTTCCCTACTCCACTTCCAAGAAAACCAAAATCATTTTCTGCTAAGGTCTCTCATAATCATGGCCTTTTGACATGTTCTGAAGCAGCTCTTGCTGGGCAAGGTCAAATGTGTTGACTATTCTGCCATGCTGTATTTTCTGCCATCTCTATATTTTCTGTCAGGATGTTCCTACAAGACTAAATATTGGCTAATCATTGGCCATTGTTTATTTTTCTTTCAGCCTTAAGCTTAATCATCAATTGACTGTAAAGTAAACATGAAAATAGACTTGGGGTGAGTATCAAATCTTCTGTCAGCAAAAGTGTATGTGCTTGAGTATATTTAAAAGTAAGTCCACTTACAGGTGCACTGGTGGACTCATGGATATAGAAAGATTGTATCTATTCCATTGTATGAGTACTCCAGGGGTCAAGTCAAAGAAACTAACTTTTCTAAGAGGAAATTAGGAGAATTACCAGAGTTATAGAAACTTTTTTCAGATGCTGATATCATGACTGCTCATAAGGAGCCTGGATATCACAGAAGTGCCTTAATTTTGTTGTGTCATTCCCTTGATATTAACCAGTAACAGATTTAGAGCTCTGCTTTCATATTGATCAATTTAGGTGAGTTGGGATCTTAGTAGTGACTTGGTTTCATTTACAACTAATGTACTGACTCTTGAGCAAAGGTAGTTTTCAACAAAAAAATTCTCAGAAATATCAACATACTGGCACTCTGTTCTTAATCATGGACAGTAGTGTAGGAATTGAGAGAGAAAGCAAACCACTGTAACTTTCATCAGCATGTCTAAGAAGGTGGGTGACAAAAGTAAAAACCGCAACTTTCAGTGAAGAAAGAAGAACATTGAGTACTTCTACTAAACCCCAATGTCTGCTGATTTCTTCCATAACGATGCTTGGCATGCACTTGAGTTTGCTAAGCACAGACCTATGTTAATAAACTTTTTCAATCTCATGGAGCACTTTCAATAAATAAACTGTTTGTCAGTGGAGCAGAGACAAAAGTATAAATAAATTTATATCCTGAGAAACTTTCTGACTAGCTACTAAACATGGTTTCCAAGGAACTATTATTACTAGGGGCACATTTCACTTTTTTCCCTCTCCATTCCTATTTTGTTTTTGTGAGGGTTTTTGAGTGCTGAAGCTTGCTTCATCACTAAGAAACTTGTGCAAATATTCATTGCTTTTCAAAAAATAATCTGCCTTTAGCCAATATAATACATTAAATTTTTCCCTGCTGTTGTTCAAAAATATTACACTGTGAAATTTGAGCTGTTTGCATTTGAGCCAGACAGATGAATTCACTGGTTCCTAACTCGTAGCCTAAATGGAACAGACACATCAGCACCAAAGTGTACTGAAGCAAATCTGGGGTTGTGTCGTCCTGTATAATTTTCCTTGTTTTTTTTTTTTAACTCGGGAAAAAGTATGGTAGCATGGTGAGCTACTCTGTGGCAATATTTCCATGGCCTTTACCATTTTCCATTAGGCCAACAGTTCCTGCGCATGCATCATGGAAGCAAAACCAACAGTGGTTATGCTGCATAGAAGTGTTGATCTGTTGATAGTATTTCCTTTTCTGCTACACCATATCCTATGCATATCAAGAACATATGTACAGGTAATCATACATCTGAAGACACATTTATTGTGTCAAAACTTAGCTGTGGAGTGCATAGAAGTATCCAATATCCAACACATACTTGGAAGTCAGAATTTCTGATTTATGTGGAGTAGCCATTTTTACTTCTACAATCTTTGGTAATTCAGAAACTGTTTATCCAGTATCTTGTCCAGTTTAACTAAAACAAAGTGAGCAAAAGCATGCCTTTGCACAATTTGTACAGCTCATATGTCATACAGCTGCTTAGCCAAGTGTCACCGTCCATCCATCCATCCATCCATCCATCCACATCTTCACATCATAGGATGAAAAGGAATTCCCATCAGTAAGCCTTTCTCTCCCATTGTCTCAGAAACGTATCAGACCTCCTTATTTTCATCTTAGCAGCATCTCTTCAAAACCAGTTGGATATCCTACTTTCCATGTTTTTCATCCTCCCTACTCTTACCCTTCTACACCTCACTGCTGAAAAGCCTTCCTAGAGTCTCATGCCTCCAGGAGTTAGAAAACAGCAAATCCTGTTCTCATGTCAAGGCAGTAGCTATCTGTTTTTTGTCTTAATAACAGGGGTTGTTTGTTTTTTGGTTTTTGGGGGTTTTTTTTGTTTGTTTGTTTGGAAGATTATTTGTTTCACATTATTAGATAAACCAACACCTCTTCTGCACACCTGAATTTTTCCTGGACAATGAAGTCATAGACATGATAGGGAAAGTGCTAACAAGCTGATACAGATTTTTGTCATCCTTTCAAATAAGGGAGAAAGTAAAAGGAAAAAAACCCCAATAAACAAATTTTAAGAATTAATCACTAGGCAGGTTAACCCCCATATACTTCTTCAGTCTGTATAACTGGGAAAAACATTAGAGTTGGATAATTATGAATTATGGTGCAGTATTATTCAGCTAGATGTACCAAAATATTGGCATCCTGGAAAAGCTCTACTTCATGAGATACTCCAGAGGCTAGTACCTGTAGTTGTTTAGCATCCCAAACTTAGCTAAACTTACCATTTTCATGGAGAAACTAGTTAAGATTTTTCCCCCTAGAAAAATAGATGAAAATGTATTCAACAAAGGAAGTCAGGCACATACTGCACTGGCCATCTTCTGCCTCACCAGACCTGTGGCATCTGAACTAAAATCCCATATTCCTGGGGTTTTCCATGCTTATGCCAGGTGGGAAATAACTTAACCAAATCAAATGTAAACCAGAGGAACTCTCTTGGTAGATCAAGCACTTTCCAGTGGTGACAAATTTGACATGTAAGTGGATGCAATTTCACTTTGCTTTTTGCTTACCTTGTTTCTAGCAACTGGAGTGAGTCAATGATGAAACTGGAGTCTACTGGGTGAGCTATATTTGTCTGTGCTTCTTGATGCATCATTGCTTTATTTCAGTGAAGAACAGGGAACACACATAAGAAGCGTAAACTGTTTTGCTGCCTTACTAAGCACATCTACAAACTTGAACATCACCTGTTCACAAATAAGAATTTAATAAAAGTCCACTTTAATTTCAGACTGCAAACTTGCTCTTTTGAAAGGTTCTATGAAATGAAATGTTTTGCATGGGCATCCAAGCACTGAGGTCCTAAACTAAGGGAATCTTATCTCTTCTGTGAGTCTGGAGAACCTGAGGCCTCACTCTGCAGAAGTCTGCCAGGCAGGGTGCCAACCAGGGGAGCTAAAGGAAAACAGGCATGATGAAAATGTGCCTTTAAGGCAAATGCCAAAATCTGTAAGCATGTGTGTGCTGCCAAAGTTTGACAAAAATTGGCAGATTCTGTTGAAGTATTTCTATCAAGACAAACTATTTTTCAATATAAATTTATGATACATTTGCCAACTATAACTTAAATAGTTTTCTGTATAACTTCCAAAATGAATAGTGACTTATTGGTAATGACCTCTGACACTTTTAATGGGGACTGTTTTTTCAGAGAGTCCTAATAACTACCCTGTGAAAAGCAAGGAGATGTTATGGTCCCTCTGTTGACTTAGGCATATAAAAACACGAGTTATTTGAGCAGTTAGGTCACTGAATTTAATACATGGAAACTTAACTGACATATTCTTAAAAAAATAAAAATTGACTTGAGGGACCTGGCTCACATTTACCAAGTAAACAGCTGCAGCATTTTATGTTACTGTCTCAGCCTCCAGCTGTTTGTTACTGGCCTTATAACAGAGCAAAAATAGAGTATTTCAACTCTTCTGGCTGACACTCAGAAGAATCTAAGCACAGTTTTTATCTTAATGTTTAAGTGAATTTTTCCAATTGTGAATTAGAGCTGTGATGCTTCATTCTGCCATCTCTGGCATCTGGAAAAGGGGCAAGAAGGAGGGTGAGGGCATTCTGCTGCTGTAGCTGAGCTTGTTAGAAGTCACAGGTCAGAGCACCTAACTGTATTTCTCAAAAGTGAAACATGCTTGCAAGCAAGAATCCCTGAGGGTTTCTAGGTGTGTCAGACTTCCTGATTTCTTCTGAAGTAGGATTTAAAGTCTTCAGAGACTAATTAGGCACTGTTGCAGTTTCTAAGCTTGCCACTTTTGCTCATGGCATTGTACTCTATGCTCACCACAGATGACCACTACGTGTTATGAATAGGATTCTTAATAAAAACAGTAACTAAGGTGATTTTAAAAGCCCACGCTCATGTAAAATGTATGTGTCCACAGGCTTTACTCTATCATCTGCCAAATGGAAGTACAATCAAGGATATGCAAGAATATGCATGGCACTAAGTGGTGAAAAGTTAAAGTAGGAATTTGGCTCACAGCTCCAGACTGGAGAACCTCTAATATGCAAAATGACACCTACTAGTAAAACATAGTGGCTGTAGTTTTTCTTAGGGAAATAAGGAGATCTAAATAAGGAGCACTTTTAATGTTCCTGGGTTGAACTTAACTTCACCTTTATCCTAATGGGAAGTTTTGCACATCAAAGTTCCATCTGGAAAATGGGCCAGTTCAAGATTAACTGTTTTCAGACCACAATGGATATGAAAAGGCCATTATCAGAGGTTCACCGAGTGAAACTCTGATAATGGCCTTTTCATATCCATTGTGGTCTGAAAACAGCCTCTTGCTAAAAAATGCATATGTATGTATATGCATATACACTAACATTAAATTTGGGAGAGTTCCTGTTAAACAAACAAAGTCATCAGAAAGTATTTATTTAAAGCTCAAATACCTTTTCTTGTTCTCAGAGCTCAGTGAAAAATGAAGGAAAAATTCCACAGACTGTTGCTTTGAAGATCACTACTTTTCAGGAAATTCAGAGAAAGTTTTAGGATTAGGGAGCTGAATGCATGCATAGAAAGAGAAAAGGAAGAGCACAAAGCAAAACTGATAGGTATCCAGTATACCTGTTCCCCTCTTTGCAACAATTGAAATGCACAATATTTTTACATATGCTAAAAATGTATGAGTATTAGCCCCTTGCCTGTGAAGAAGAATACAACTGTTTGAGCTTCAAAGCTGGGGTGACACAGGTTTGCATGCATGAACTGGCTTGCTCTAAACAAGCTCACATTAATAGAAAATCAGTCTCAGTACAAAGGTACTTACACAGATATTATCCTGACATATCTTAGTCTTCTTATGGATTACTGACACTTGGAAAATGCAATATTCAAAAATATGCAGGAATGTACAATATTCTCAGTCAACTCCTCATTATGTTTCTATATTTAACTACATTTGTAGATGGCAAACTGACAAAGAAAGTAAATGAATGACTTGGGCACAGAGACCAGTAACCTTGAACCCAAAGCCAATAAAAGGCAGGCATACTAAGTGACATATTCTCACATTTCCAGTTAGCTTAGATGCATCCAAAGACCCTTAGATGAGATGTTCTGTGGGAGGTAAAGGGTATACTGTGTCCATAAAATGTGAATTATATTCCATTTACAAAAAAATCTCTTTGTCACACACATTTGAAGTACTCATAAATACACAGACTCCCTGTAACTACAGCCACAGCTGCCTCAGAGGTCACAGTGTTTGTAGGCTGGCTGCTGAACGAAGGCACAGCCCTTGAAGTCCTAATGACAGGCACTAGTTAGTCATGGCAAGTCCATGTATTTCCAGCCTTGTTTAGCACAAATCTCTCAGAACATTGCTAACAAAGTACTGTGACAAAGTAGAATATAGTGTCATAATATGTTAGATTAAACTTGTCCTGTGCATATCCTTTCTCTGTGCAAAATGTGAGCTCGAGGTAGAAAAGCACACACACACAAAGAGACTTGTCTGTCAATGACTGGTGACAGCAGTAAAATCCTTCACAGTGCTATATGGAAAAGAAGCACAGTTGCATGACATAATTTACTCTTTTGATCAAGAGGGCAGAGGTGTCAGTGACTGTACCAGAAATATAATTTCTTCTGTGTCTTGTTTCCCAGCCTTCCAGTCAAAACTGACCTAGTTTCTCCCTGCAAGCATCTTGTGACTGGGCTCCAGTTCCTGGGCCATGGGGCACTCCCTGCCCTTACTTTAAAAGTCTCAGGGCTCTGCCCTTGCTCAAGCCCTTGCAGGGCCTTTTTCATCTCAGAGACCCTCTGTTTCCACATTTACTGTACATCTGCTACACACTTTTGCTTGTGAGGAGGCTCAGGCAGCTTTTGGACAAAAGGAAGGAGACTGTCCTCCATCTCTTCCACTCTTATAGCAGACAGCATATGAAGATAGTAACTCCATGATTCTGAGGAGGAGACAACAGAGTGTAGGCAAGGCACTGCAGAGGATGCAGGACTAATATTATAAATGCTGCAATATTCTGCATGCTTAATAACTCTCACACGCATTTAAAATCTTGATTCACATATTCCCTGTCTAATTGGTTTTGAGCAGACTTATTCATGTATTCATAGCCTTAAGGGTGATGAAATTAATTTATTACTCTCAATAATCCTCTCTCAATATTTGTACTGTTTTGTTGGCTAAGCTGGGGCTTTTACCAGTAAAATTATATTGGCACAGCCTCTAAAGCAGACATATTTATATGAGTACAAAAGTATCTTATAACTGTAGTGGTTAAATCCCTGCTCATACCAAAATAGATATACAAATATGACTAGATCCAGAAAATATTATCACTTGAACTAAATTCTCATAAGTAGACCAACTTTACTGTTCAGACAAAGCCTTGGCCTCCTCTTTCAAATCGCTTTGCCAAGTAGCTGTCATCATTTTATGATGCAAACAACCATGCATTTGCCTGAAACCACCAAAGCAATCTCTTTTGAGCCAAGTGGGTAATACCACAATTGTAGATTGAACTCAAACCAGTGATCAAAGACAAAAATGCCAGGGCATTGCCAATTTTCTGAGCCATCCAGTAACTATTGGCCTATGTTGTCTGATTTGCATGATAATTGCAAAATAAGAGGCTGTGTGATTTTACTCCATTACCAATACATTTTCATACTTCTNGCCGCGGCAGCCGCGCTCCCGGGCGCGCTCCGCCCCCTGCTGGCCAGCCCCGGCACTGCCGCGGGGCGCTCCGGCCCAGCGCCGCCGCTTCCGCAGAGCCGTGGGCACAGAGGACGGATGGGAGTGCCAGCCTACCGTGATGTTTTTAATGTCAAAACGCAGTGATTCGCCTTGAGATAGGTACTAAGTCTTCTGTCTGATGCCAGAATGCTTTGCAGTTTCCACTGCTGCTAATTACTCTGTGTATCAGAACAATGAGGTTCCCCCTGCCTGCCATTTGCATAAAAAAAGCTGTAAGTTCTTTTTAAATATAGAAGCACATGCCAACAGCTGGAAATGGATATAGTACTTCTGGCAGCTTCTAGTCAGCAGAGGTCACGGAGCAGTGCTGCCAAGCAACTTACAGGCAGCCACTTCCAACTAAATTATAAAATAATGCTGCATAGGAAGACGGCTGAATGTCCCACTTTCAGTTCAAAAGCATGAATCCATAAGACAATAGTAAGATACATTCATTGAAATGATTAGTGGTTTAATTGATAATTAATGTTTGGCAAAAAGTGGCTGTGAAGTNCTTTTTGGTTTTTGTGGGTTGGGTTTTGGTGGGTTTTTTTTTTTTGGCGGTTTTTTTTTTTTTTTTGTTGTTGTTGTTTTGTTTTGGTTTTTTTTTAGTAGATAAGTATTAACAACTTCTTATTCCCAACCCCCTGCAGATTTTAACTTTTAAACTGCAATATCCAATTAGGAACCATCCTGGGATTAAAACATGGAGCTGGGGCTGCTGGGCCGCGCGGGGCGGGCCGCGGCAGCCGCGCTCCCGGGCGCGCTCCGCCCCCTGCTGGCCAGCCCCGGCACTGCCGCGGGGCGCTCCGGCCCAGCGCCGCCGCTTCCGCAGAGCCGTGGGCACAGAGGACGGATGGGAGTGCCAGCCTACCGTGATGTTTTTAATGTCAAAACGCAGTGATTCGCCTTGAGATAGGTACTAAGTCTTCTGTCTGATGCCAGAATGCTTTGCAGTTTCCACTGCTGCTAATTACTCTGTGTATCAGAACAATGAGGTTCCCCCTGCCTGCCATTTGCATAAAAAAAGCTGTAAGTTCTTTTTAAATATAGAAGCACATGCCAACAGCTGGAAATGGATATAGTACTTCTGGCAGCTTCTAGTCAGCAGAGGTCACGGAGCAGTGCTGCCAAGCAACTTACAGGCAGCCACTTCCAACTAAATTATAAAATAATGCTGCATAGGAAGACGGCTGAATGTCCCACTTTCAGTTCAAAAGCATGAATCCATAAGACAATAGTAAGATACATTCATTGAAATGATTAGTGGTTTAATTGATAATTAATGTTTGGCAAAAAGTGGCTGTGAAGTTAAAAGCTTAGCTTGTATGAAAAAATATTTAAACAATTTGAATATAAATAGGATCCTGAAAGCTGCTTAGAAAAGTTGGGCAAAGAAAAAAAATGTATTAATGAGTAAATAATTATTCTGGTGTAATTCCATCCAGAGAAGGCAACACAATATTTTTATCTCTAGATCAAAGTGATTTTTCTTTGAAATAAAGAAGCATGTTTGGAAAGGCAAGTTAAAAACCACAGCTAAACTGTAATGAGATACACTTGGGAATATAAAAAGGAAATAGGATATTCAACTACGTAGAAGTAGATGGCAGCTGATTGTTGCTCTTAGACTTCTTTTAACTGGTTACTTTTTACTTCTTGATATTCTTCCTGTTTGGTCCTGCATTTCTTTCGCCTTCAAACTCTCCAGTATCTGGCATCTAATATGTATTGAAAATGTTGACAGTTTACTTTGTTATTTACCATTCTAACTGTAATGTCTCCCTAAGTATGTTTTGAAGTCTTCAGCTTTTATTGGCACAACTAGATATCCAACAGTATCAAGTACTTTGACATATAGCTCGCATCTGTCTATAATTAGAGTTCCCCAAGTAAAAATTCTGTAACTTACATAGTTTGACCTTTCCCAGTAGATGGGCAATTCACTTCTCCATTCCCTTGCAAGCTGTTCTGTTGTAATCCACACACTATTTGTGGCAACATTTTCCCTATTTCTTTTACTACTATTTCAGCTTGACTGCATGTTAGGCATCACATAGTAATAGAAGGAGTCTCTTCTTCTGGAATATCTTCCAGCATGATTCTCATGGGGCTGCTCCCAAAACTGGCCATGGTTGAGTCCTTTATGAATGTATTGAATAAGACCTACTTCCTGCAAAGCCTTTTTGCTGGAGAGTCTTTACACTTGTCAGGGGAAACCAGCCACAGTCTGGAAGTGGTTTGGTACTGCATTACCTTTGCATCTCCTTCTGCTCTTTGTCAGGGAAGATTGAGAGGATGGCAACAGATGGATGCCTGGAAAAACATGACCAAATAGGTGGAAAATTAAAATTCAAGACTGCTTTCCCCTAGTCAAAAAGACAGAGGTTTCGGCTGATTAAACTTTGGAGTCTGATAACATTGTTCAAGCACAGGATAGAGTAAATTTAGTGCTGGCTTCTGAGCATAGAAATGTGAAGAAACACAAATATTACATCAAAATGGAATCTGCAACAGTGAAGCCCTTGCACAGAATACATGTTAATGTAAGTGGAGGTTACCCACCCATTCAGGAGGCTATGTTTCTGCAAAGGTAGCTAACCTGTCATCCTACAGAAATTTGCGTATGAAATCTAAGGACAGTAAAAGCCAAATTGACCTTCACTAAGAAATTTTCCAGTTTACAGATACTGTGTCACAAGTTACCTACTGTGTGGTTCTGAACTTAGTAGTATATAAGCCCTTTGCAAACTTTATTTTATTGCTCTTTACAGAAGTCATGTGGAGATCAAACTGCCATCACTCCTGTTACATATTCTTTCTCTTTGTTAAAAGCATTGAGATGCATCTCAGTTAAGCATCTTTTTTCACAGTAACAGCCTAGTCTGGAAGAGCCAGAACAGAAAGAGCACTACAGAAAACAAATTTATGGTATCTTTGCCACAATGCAACTGTACTAATCCTTCTGTATCAGTGAAAGAAATTACTGATTAAGTTCAGGAAAACAGTTTTCCCCAGTGTAGTATCGTGGAATTAGATACATTACTTGTATATTTCACTTATTCTGCTGTGATGTCTTACTATTTCTGAGTTCCACCACGCTTTATTTCTTAGATCTGAAAAGTGAGTCCTTGTAAGTCTCTGGACACAGCATTCAGACATTACTAGTCCCACTCGAAATCTGAAGACATATTTCTTGTTGGTTTAGGCATGACATCAGTCTCTTCCAATGTACAGTTCCTTTGTTTGTCAAATATTCTTAATCCACTGAATTGCACTATTGCTTCCCCAAAGTGGGAGGGCTTAGGACCTGCATTGGTATGCAGACTACCATTGCTCTCTGTCAGCATCATCTAACTTGATTTTATATTGTTTGATATTTATGGAAGAAATAAATGAAAGCAACTTGAGCAGGAAAAAAATAATCTTTTCCAAAAGCACTGGGTCTATATCCTGAAAGTTCTGTTCTAAAATATGCTGTTGTTTAGCAAAAGCTTGTTTCCTATACGAATATTCCTTATTAAATAAGAAAACACACATTAGCAGACAAAGTGATCTAAGTTACTTTGTTTACCTCTCTTCAGGGATATGGTATTAAAATAGAGAGTGTAAGAAATTTGTGGGGCAAGGATTAGCTTAGCAAATTGCTACCAGGAGATGGCACCATTAACAAAATAATTTGAATGCCACGTTAAGTTCCTCTCGACCACCTCTGTGTCTGAATGCTTTGGCAATTCCAGGTGTTGTCTGAGCGTGATCCTGCATATAATTTATCCAGGCAATCCTCACATGCCAGCAATCCGAGGAATAGTGAAAGCATCCTGCACACTGCATCTCCGGTGACTTTTGTTCCTGTTGGCAGATCAGGACTTACCAAACACAGGACTGGGCAACATTTTCCTCTCTGATAAGTATAAACTGATTTGGAAATAGGACTGAGGGGATTTAGGGGTATAATATATATTCATATGTAATAGGTTGGGGGCTTTATTTATTTATTTTTAAATTTTATTTTATTCTGCCATATATAGGCTGCCACTAACTCACATAAAGACCTGAATGCAGTGTCAGAGAAGGGCTGATGTGAAGTGGACTAGCTCCAATCACAGCTGCAAGAGCCAAATTCAAATATTTAAACACCCCTTCCTAGAGGCTGAAGTTATGAGTTGTCATCCTTCCAACATCTCTAAATAATATGATTAAATTATTTTATATTTACAATCCTGCAGGGAGTCCAACTTAAAATGACAAGAATTTAAAGGCTCTGAGATCTTACCCTACCCTGCTCTGAGAGCATCCCTGTGGTCGCATTGGCTCTGTGAAAGGTGAAGGAAAGATTTTGGTTGACGACAGCAATGTCAGAATTTCACCTGTTAACTGCAGACGAACTGGAGCTTTGCACTCACACAGCTTGCAGGATCGAATCCCCAGTGTGACAGGAAGCAAAATATTTGCCATGTGTTTCGTTTCAGTTTTAAGCACTTCAGGTTTTGAATCCTCTCGGTTAAGTAATTGATGTTTGAATGCCCTGTCTCCTGCTTGGTATTTTAAAATAAACCTTGCTACAGCACAGATTATGAATCAAAACAGCTGCTAAAGCTGAAAGTGTACTTAAGAAGCAAGATGGCTCTTTGTGAATCACAGTAACTAGTCTTACATATATTACTTCAGCATCCAGGGAGCTAAATTTCATGTACTTTGGTTTTAAAAAATCATTATATAGATCTGGTGTTTAAAGA
>VYZP01023004.1:1894-49354 GCA_013400635.1 Hypocryptadius cinnamomeus | reverse complement strand
CAGAACTGCACAAAGGTTGGTCTAAAGGAGCTTCAAGAAACAGACTGTTTATCCCCTTTTCCAAAAAACTAACATCCTGACAAATCCTTATCTAAGGTGCCTTTAAATATGCCCAGCGAGGGAGACTTCAGAGCCTTCACAAATAATCTGGTCCAGTACTTTTCAGCACATTCTTAATGTGAGTTTTCTTATTGAGAGGTTCTAACTTTTCTTGCTTTTGTTGAAGCCCATTGCTTCCCATCTTATCGTGAATAGACATTGATTATCTTTATCTTTGCAGCAGCATTTTATGTACATGAAGATTCTTGTCTGTATTACTCCTTAGTCTTTTTTTTTTGTTTTTTAGGTTAATTAACCTTAGTTTACCCAGCTTTTTGTGTAGGTCCTGCATTTGGTGAGCTTTTCATGGCCCTATTCTGGATTCTCTGCTATTGTTTGGATTTTGTTTGTATTCTTCTTGAAAGTACTGTCCAAAACTGAAAATCCCAAAGCCATAATAATGCAGATTTTTTTCTGCATCTTTTAAACTGTTCCTCTGTTCGTATGTCCCAGTATGCTTTTCTTCCAACATCACGAACTTATTAACTCATGATCAACTGGTAAGCCAAGTCACAGGTCACAGCCATGGAGGCTTGTGAGGCAGTTTATGCTCATCACACAATTGTGCAATGAGACTTACTCGTTTGAATAAAGTGTCTTGTGTTTACTGTTGAATATCATCCATTCACTTGCGTATCCTTGTTCCAATTTTGCCAACATCATTTTCAGTCTTAAACCTCTTTCACTTTACACACTCTTACAGCTTCAGATTGTCTTCAAATTTCATAAGCACATTATTACAATCTGTAATTTTACTGAAAATATTTGACATAGGAAACTAGGTGCAGGCTACTGAAAAATACCATCTGCTCCAGGTTTTGTTTAGATTAAAAAGCTGGTAACTCACCATGAGTTTTCATGTACATCCTTTTTCCATCCCCATCTTAGCAATTTCACCTTGAGCACGCATCCCTGGCCTAGTATGCATCTGTCATGTGAGAAAAAAGACTCTTACAATAGTCATATTCTTCCCTTCTCCATAGCCATCGGGGGCTGTAGTAGAGTAAGAGAGATTCATGTGTTCGTGATCAACTCCTGTGTATTTTCACCCATTTCCTCACTAACTTGGTAGAGTTGGCAAGTAGATTGATTCATAATTTCTCTGTGTGCCTCCCATTTTCAAAAGAAGCAATCTATACTTTTTTCTCCCTGGGCTTTCACCCCATTACTCAAGAAAAGCTACTACAAATTCTGAGATATCTTCAGATGATTGTTTGAGCAAGGATTTCATCAATCATTAGTTTGAAGTTGTATTAATGGGTTGTATGAACAGGTGAAATACTTGGTGGCTGCCAATTTGGAAGTATCAAGCTCAGCGAATTATTCTCATGCTGTCCTGTACAGCTATTGTCTTGACCTCATGCTTACTTTAATGTTGTTAGAGAATACTAATCAAAAAATATGAAACCCATTGATTTTGTACATTATCTGTCATAATTTTCTCTTTCTTTCTACAGAGCAGCAACTCTCAGCCTTACGGTGCTGATGTTCTTGTTCCTGGTGATGTATTTCACTCATTTTCTACCTCAGATGTTCATATGTGTTTCAGGTACATACCTGAACCTAGCTTCCACTTTTGCTATGTTTTGCTTATGTTTGATGCCAGTGAAATCCGTCATTAAGCATATTGCTCCCTTCCTACATTTCCCTCCTTTCTGTTCTTAGTATCACTGCTTTACCAGTTTTACTAAAACTTGTACTTCTTTGATTTGATGTCCTGATTTCTGCCTTTTTTTTTCCAGTTTGCTGACTTCATGTTACATTGCACCATCTTTTTTAAAAGTAAATCAGCCCTCATGTCATGGTCCATAGTCCCTTTATTTTGCACTCTCAACATTCTCAAACTCCTTGGCGAGAATGAAACTTTAAATCTCTTTCACTACTGCATACTTCACTCCGTGCACCAAAACATTATTACTTATGCATTCTAAGAACTTGTTGAGCAGTCTGCATACTGTTCTGTAACTTCCCCAAAGTCACACCAAATTTCTGCAGAATTTAGCTGAAGTTACCTCCGTTAACCCCAGAACATCTTTGTTGTGTGAAAACCCAAATAAAGATGACCATGCATTCCTTGGTCTAATACACACCACACAAACCTACATTGCCAGATCCAGCCACCCCTCCCCACAATTTGGAGGGTTACAAGTAGAGCCATTCTTCACATGTTTGGAATTATTTTTGCTTCTTCCGTGCTATCAGCCCTTGAAGATGAAAGGTAAGGGAATCTGAGTGAGAGTTTTGTCAAGCCTATGTTGTTTGGGCTCACTTCCTTACTGAGACATATTGGATACAAAAAGGAGAGTACAGTGCAAAGTTTAGAAAACAAAACCCTTAGCTCTACATCCATATCATATCTTAAGTAACAGCAATATGAGACAGAATACAGTGTTGCATGTACATTCATAGGTCTGATCCACATATTGTAAAGATGGCATAGGAAATTAGACCAGTTGGTTTTCCTTACAGCTGGACTGTGCCTTACTTTGTAATTTTCACAATGAAAATAATGAGATTATAGACCCTACGATTATTTTCTTAACTATACATCTAATTTCTTTCTCATTTTATTCAGTAAGACAAGATTTTAGCCTGGGGTCTGAAAGATTATTAAGTGGGCAAAATCCTCTAGTTAAACTGTACTCTTATTTATAAAGTACTCTTAATGTTGCCTAATTCTTTAGCTGATGATTGAAATGTTTTTTGGATAATAATATATGCTATTTTATCTAGTTTAGGGTCTTTTTCTCTGTAAACATCTGTGAAACAGAAGGGATGAGTCTTCTCTTAAAAATTGTGGGAACACATAAAATATACAGTACACTTCCTGTTATAGAAGACTATTTATTAGTCTAAATACTTGTGCAATATTTGGCAAATGATCAAAACTAGTTTCCCCTAGTGTGTTTGCAATGTATTAAATTAAAAGCAAAGCCCATGTTCAAGTGGCATTTTTCATAGAAACTGAAATGTTTCTCTCATGCTGCATGTCGTTGTACTTTCTACTTGACAGGATAAGCTCCAAATGTTAAGCACAAAAATTTCAGCACAGTTTGTAACAAAGTTCTTGAGAAAATTAGACCTGCCATCTAGCAATTATTTTTATAAGAACCAAAGGAGTCTTTTCCCCAGTGTAGGGTCTTTTTTTTTTCTCAGACTGTATGTTTACTTAACTTTCTGCCTGATGCTGTACTTAATCAGCTATAGTGAGGGAAATTCTTTTGATTTCATTGCAAATTCAGTTGCTCTTTATCCCATTTTAATGTTCTTTCCCATAACCTTTGAGTGGTAAAATGGTCACAGACAAGAACATCAGAGCTCTCATTTCGCTAGTGAATGCTCCAGAAATGTACTAAGGAATAAATTTAGCAAAAGTTTTGAGCAGACACTGCTTCTGCATCAAGCTCTGAAAAAATAGCTTGGAGAGCTACAGAAATGCACTTTCAATGAAACAAAAATTACTCCCCACCATTCTTTTCAACTCAGGTTCAAAACCTGATGGAACAATAAACTGGTTTATTAATTATTATTATTGTTACTAAAGGGGTTTTGACAAGTTTGAGAGAAAAGTGGGTCAGTTCATAATAGCAGCTTTTGAATGTACTTCACCATTACTAAAGTATTCAAAAGCCGTGCAACACTTAGTAAAATGTTGCACAGGAAAAATGTCCTTGGGTCATGTTTCATGTTATAAATAGACAGATAGGCAAACACATACACTGTACCATTTCCAAGATAAACACCTCCTGTTCCAGTAACCTGTCTCTCTTTTCATATCTCAGATTTAGTAATCTTTTTACTGAATTGCAGACTGCCCTTGGACTTTCAGTCATCCTTGAATTTAAATAAAAACTATTGGCATCTGTAGTTATATTTCTTTTTTCCTTTACCTAAGTACTTTAATAACCATGAATAGCCCTGACTGAAATTCCAATAAGACACTCTACTGCACTTCAGGAAAACTACCATTTGCCACATGCAGTCAACTGGTCTATGGATATTTTAGGACTGTGGCTTCAGCTGAATCAGGGTTACTTTAAAAGAGAATGAGTAAAAAAATGTGTATGTGTGCAGCCTTCTAAAAACAAATTTGCCTTTTGTCCAAACACTTGAGTACCTTTCTAAGGAGTGCCTGCCTCTCAAAGGAGCATATTTTGCTTCATGATCTAAAGGATTCAGTTGGACAAAAAAAAAAAAAAGAAAATATAGATGGAAAGCATTCCATGTAGCACAACATAATTCTCAGTTTGATATTGAGAGATATAGCCTGTAGAACAGGAATAAACAAGGAGGTCAACTCTAAACATTTTAATTTTAAAATTTAGCTGGGATTATTCATTTGTGCTTAGAACCCATAAATGCTTTTTGAGCAGAGGCTGATAAGTACCATGAAGATAGCCAAAAAATAAACATTTCAAACTGAGCAAGGATGCTGAAATCAAGACAATAGGCTTTGGCTAAACTGAGATTTTAATCAGCAGTTACTCATGGGACTGAACTACAGACTGTGATTTCCTTATTTCAGGAGATAGCTTCAGCAACCTATAGAAAAATTGAGCATATAACTAACTGCAATGGATGGGAAAGTGAACCAGCTTCAGGCGGTTCATTACTGCTACAGACAGAAACTCTGAGATCTGCCCATGGGAACTGACAGGAGAGAAAAACCTCTTAGTCAACAATTGTGGGACATGTGGAAATCGCTCTGGAGTGGCAGCAGTGTGTCTAAGTCCATTGTTACCCAGGTAGACTCCAATGCTCTCCTCAGAAAAAAGGCCACTTCCAGACAATTTTGAAGACATAGTATGTACAACTGAAGAGGGGGAAGACTGGCATGTAGTCTCTGGACTGTTTCTGTAATCTCTTGAGGCCACACTTGAACAAAAAGAGAATATTTTCCTTAAGAAGCATTATGACATGGATTTAAGGTGAGCAGGATTATCAGAAGAAAAATAAAATTAACAGAAGCATGAAGCAAGCTAGCGAGTGAAAACATCAGATTCAGAAATGTCACGTCGACAGATTGAAACAGATAGTGATTGCATGGAACCAGGAGACTCTCAGGCTTTTCTTAATACTTGGATTCATTATATGGCATCATACTTATAATCCTCTGAGAGCAACCTGACTTTTTGTACAATCTGACATGGTACTTAACTGTTTATTCACATCAAACATAACACATGAAAGTGAGAAGTTTGTAGCGTTTTTGACAAGGGCATTTTCCTTCTCAACCTGCACTTGTTAAGAAGATGAGAGACGTGAAAAAAACCAGAGTTGTTTCTAAAGAATTCAGACTGCAGAAGTGGTTTTCCTCCCTCTGAATGTCATCTACAGGCCATGCTTTTGGGTTTTTTTTATATGTGGAGAGACTAGTGCAGAGATATTACATGAATCATATACAAGTATAGATCTTATCATTGTCTCAGTATAGAAAGAGAAAATTCCCTAGTGGACTCTCAGATACAAACCATTCTTTTTTGATTTCCATGTATATATCACTGTGTTGCTAGGACTTACAGTAAAATTTATTGTTGATACAACAATACAGAAACTGATATGGATTAATATATAAACGAAAAGACTGTACCTCCCTTCCATACCCTTTTAAACACTAGCACTGATGAGTTATTCTATAGGCAATTAAGAGAAATCTCTGGATTGTTAGCCCTTGTCCTTGTGGGAGACTTCAAATTCACAGACATTTACTGGAAATACCATACTGATATTACAGGCAAGTCTGGGCAATTCCTGGAGCTGCTTCAAGATAATTCCTTGCCACAAATCCTCCAACCAGAAAAGATGCCTTCCTATACATGTTTATAGAGAATACTCATGCATGTGATGGTAGGTGTCTGTCTTGACCAGTGTGATGATGAAATGGTTTGAGTTCAAAATTCTTAACGTAATGAGAAAAAAAGTTCAACAGTGTTTCTACTGTGAATTTCAAGAAAGCAAATTCTCAGCTACCCAAGTAGCTACTTTGCAGTGTCCCTTAGGAATATGCTTTGAAGGCCTCTGTGGGTGCTGATCAGTCTTAAAGAACCACTGTTGATAAGTGTGGAAGCAGGCCATCCTATTGTGTCACAGGTCAAGCAAGAGGGACAGAAGACAAGCTTGGCTTAACAGGGAACTCTTCTTGGAACTCAAGAAGAAAAAAAGATTGGATGATATCTAGAAGTAAGATCAGAAGTTGCAGGAAGATCATATATGTTCACAAACACAGGAGATGGTGCATGAGGCGAAAACTCAATAAAAGTTGAAAATGGCCAGTGTTGTCCTGAACAAGAAAGGACTTGTAAGACATGTTAGTAGCAAGAGGAGGCACAAGGAAAACAATGGACTAATTCTTGTTGAAGATGGTCCTGTGACAAATAGAAATACGGAAAAACTGGAGGTATTCAGTGCTTTTTTTTCCCCTCAGCCCTTAATAATACTGGTAAGACCTCAGAGTCGAAGGACCACAACTGCAGGAACAGTGACTCTCCATTTGTGCACAGAAATTGTAAGGGCCAGCTGTATTACCTGTATCACTGTTCATAACATCATGAGACCTGGTGGGGTTCATCCCAGAGTATTGCAGGAGCTGTTGGATGTGACAGCAGGATCAAAAGTCAAAAGTCATGGATGTTTGGGGAGGTTCCCACTGACTGGAAGTTGGCCAGTCATTGCAATTTGGAAAGGTGTGCTGGAAGACACAGGAAACTACAGACCTGGGAGTCTAACCTCAGCACCTGGGAAAATTATGGAGAAGATACTACTGGTCATGAAAGGCATTTCAAGGAAACACAATCATCAGGCTTAGCACGGGTTCACAAAGGGAAGCCCTCTATGACGAATCTGAGACATTTCTACAATTAAGTCACCTGCCTAGTGGGTAAAGAGGCAGAGGTGGTGTGTTTCTGGATTTTCATAATGCTTTTGATACTGTCCCTTAGAGCATCCTTTTGGACAAGTTGTCCAGCTGTGAGATGAACAGATGCACACTGTGCTGGGTGAAGAACTGGCCTGTTGACATTCAGAAGCATTTCCTTACTGAGGGGGTGATTGCACACCAGAAAAGATTCCCTAAAAAGATGGTTATGTCCCATACCTGGTGGTGCCTTAAAAGGAGGCATTTAGACACCACCCTCAATAACAGGCTTTGACTGTTGGTCAGCTGTGATCAGGCAATGGGTCTGGATGAGTCTTGTATGCCCCTGTCAATTGGAATTATTCTATTATCCCCTAATTAAAAATTTGTGAAAGCTGCTGAACCAAATGCAACTAGAAAGTAAAAAACTTCTCAAAGCTGTTGCTCCTTTGCTGTGTTTCCTACTGTTAATGCTTTCTCTTCCAGGACTTCAGCCAGCATCCATTCACGGGCCTGTGACTGTTGTACTCTGGGTTATGGCCACTCAGGATTTGAAGACCTGGGCATCTCACTTCAGTGCTTCATGATTGTTACAACAATTTTGTTTTTATTCCTTATTTCTTAGTTTTTATTCCAGTTTGAAACTCTCTGGTTTCAGTACATGCCCACTATCTCTCACTCTCCCATGAACCTGTTCCCACCCTTTTGATGTGGGATGTCCCCATCCTTAGAAACACTGGGTTGTGCTGTGAGATGTCCCAATACATTGTCTGCTCCATGTTGAACCAGCCCCAGCTTCACAGAGCATCCTTACTTTAAAGGATGGAGCCTTTCTTATTTGTCAATCTGACTCCAGGACCCCAAAGAGGATGCAGTGCCTGGATGAGGTCTGATGCGTGCTGAGCAGAGGGAATCACCCTAGTTCCTTCCAGCTAGAGGAAAAAGATAGGAGAATACATGCCAGAGCAAGTCAAGTGCTGCCTGTGACGCATCGTGGGAGAAAGCAGGAGAGACCAAAGGGGTGGCCAGCGGTGTGGAGGGTGTGGAGAGCCTGTGGGACTTTGTCCTGCAGCCTCCCAGGGAGGCACAAGTTGTTGCTGAGTGAGCCCTCATGCTTCATGTGCCTGGAGATGTCTGTCATGGCCAGAGCAAACTGGCAGGACTCTGGGGAGGCACAGCCAAGGCCTCAGTGACTGTCTTGTAACATCAATGTGAGTGTAAGATGACAAAATGGGGAATGGAGTTGACATTGGTGTATAGGTAACCCCAGATGCATGTACTGAGATGGTGTACCATGGGTGTTGATGGCCCATTGTGATATCACCTAGAGATGGATTGTGATGCCCTTGAGGGATGGATTGTGACCCAGCATCCCTTACTGCTTGCAGCTGAGCACCAAGTTTCAACTAGCCAGCTCATGCCCAGACACATCTGAAGGACAGGATGCCATCCAGAGGGACCTAGACAAGCTCATGAAGTGGGCCCATGGGAAACTCATGAGGTTTAACAAGACCAAGTTCAAGGTGCTTCTACTGGGTTCAGGACAATCCCCAGTACCAGCACAGGCTGGGGGATGAACAGATGGAGAGCAGCCCTGGGGAGAAGGACTTGGGGCTGCTGCTGGGTGAGAGGCTGGACATGAGCCAGCCATGGGCACTCCCAGCCCAGAAAGCCAAACGTGTCCTGGGCTGCATCCAAAGCAGCGTGGGCAGCAGGGGAGGGAGGGGATTCTGCCCCTCTGCTCTGCTCTGGTGAGAGCCCACCTGGAACCCTGCATCCAGCTCTGGGGTCCCAGCACAGGGAGGACAAAGAACTGTTGGAGTGAGTCCAGAGCAGGCCACCAGGATGATTTGACGGATGGAGCACTTCACCCATGAGGAAAGGCTGAGGGAATTGGTATTGATTAGCCTGGGAAAGAGATGGCTTTGGAATGACTATCATAGCCTTTCAGTACCTGAAGGGAGCCTACACCAAAGATGAGGCAAGACTAATGCAAGGGCATTTAGCAACAGGACAAGGTGGAATGGGTTCAAATTGAAAGAGAGTAGGCTTAGATTAGATACTAGGCTATTTACTGTGAGGGTGGTGAGGCACTGGAACAGGTTGCCTAGGAAAGTTGCGAATGCCGTGGATGTTGTCCCTGGAGCTGCTCAAGACCAGATTGGATGGGGCTCTGGATAAGCTGTACTAGTTGAAGGTGCCCCGAACATGGCAGGAGGGTTGGAACCACATGATCGTGAAGGTCCCTGTCCAATCCAAATCATTCTATCAATCTATGACTCCCTCTGAGTGTTTGGCAAGGTTTAGAGTGCTGAGTGAGGCCTTTGATATTGTCATTGTGCGAGGAGAGTTGTTTGTTGCAGCTCTCTGTGTTCAACTCTAGAGCTATTGAAGGATTTTCCCCCTCCCTGCCAGGTTCAGGCATCTGGGACACCCAGGAGGTGCACTTGCAGCAACAGAGGTGAGCTGGGAGGTGAAACCTACTGGGGAGCTGAAATGGTTTCCTTCCTGAGGGACCAGGGCATTTCTATCTCTCTGTGTCCAGGCAATGTCCATAGTGCTTCTTCCCCTTCTAGAGAAAAACCTGCTGATACAATGCTGGTGAAAGGGAGCAACTCATAACCCCAGCTCCCCTCAGGCCACTGCAGAGAAGAGCATGGCCACAGAGACGGACAGCTGCTGTCCCATCTGCCTGGACAGCTTGAAGGAGGTCAGCTACATATTTCCATGCCTGCACCAGTTTTGTTACACCTGCATCCTGCAGTGGGCAGAGAACACACCCAAGTGCCCCCTCTGCAAGAGGAGGATTCTATCCATCCTGCACTCGATGGAGACAGGAAATGACTACATGGAGCATGTAATTGCACTATCTGAGACACCATCCATCATTGTCCACCAGGCAAGAGGAGACCCCAGACACCTTGACCTCCATTTCTCTGGAGCATTCCAAACATGGGCTGCAGAAGGAGTGCCCAGGCATCCTGTGGGCAGCCTTCAGCCTGGGGAATGGATGGTACTTTTCCGGGATAACCCATGCCTCCTAGATACCCTGGTGCTCTGGGTCCGACCGAGGCTGAGGGAGATCTACAGGAACAACTGGATGGAGGCAGACCTTGTGGAAGACAATGTCCTGGACATCCTGACTAACCGTGGAATCAATGAAGACCAGCTGGTCCATATGCTGGGGGTGTCCC
This sequence comes from Hypocryptadius cinnamomeus, assembly GCA_013400635.1. Classification (NCBI taxonomy): domain Eukaryota; kingdom Metazoa; phylum Chordata; class Aves; order Passeriformes; family Zosteropidae; genus Hypocryptadius; species Hypocryptadius cinnamomeus. The sequence goes on along the minus strand of VYZP01023004.1, from coordinate 39,208 downwards.
TCCAAAACCATGTGGCAACATTTGTGCAGCAGCTTATCCGTGTTGCTGTGCGACAGTGCAGCAGGGAAGCCTGTCGTCTGCCCACCCACCAGCCCTATCTCCCTGCCCAGGTCCCAGCCCTACCGACAGCCCTGCAAGATTCACCATGGATGAGGTGCCCAACACCGCCTCCTCTGCCATGGATAGGGATTTCAGAAGCAAACCCTCTGTACCTATTGCCATCGCTGCTGGAGCAAGAAGAGCCCCAGGAGGAGCCAGAGGAGTTTGTTCCTGGGTCCTCCACTTCCAGACGGGGCAGTGACCCCTCTCCTGAGGGGCCATGGTGACCTCTGAAGGGGCAGGCAAGTGGCCCTGGGGACTTTTCAGCCACCCCTGCATCTATGACTTTGGAGGATGCCTCAGGGGTTAGCCAAAATGGGACCGGGCCACCAGCTGGAGCATGCACCAACCCTCTAGGGCCCCCAGCCCCTCATATCCAGCTATCCAAATAAAATCAATGCATAGAAACTGAAAAAAAGTCTCAACATTACAAATAGGACAGGTGGCATTTATGTCCTTGTTATTCTCCCATCAGAACCAGCTACAGGCCCATTCCTGTAGCCAGTCCCAGGGCAGATATTTCCAGCGGGAGGTTCTCCAGGCCCAGATTGTGCCCCACAGCCCATCACCCCAGGCCACTCATGAGCTCTTCAATGCCAGCCCCTGCCCCCACATCCTGGTTCTCTGCTCTCCTACCAGCCTGTGCTGCCCAGTGCAGCCTCGCTACGGCCATGACCAATTTCCTCTCCTGCCTGGGGTCACAGCTTGGTGCTGCTCTCTGTGTCATGCACACACAGAGTGTCTCTGTGTCTCTATGTTACCCTGCCAAGGCAGGAGCCCCTAGAAGGTCATGCAGGAGAAGCAAAAGTCCTGTTCCTGGGAAGGGACAATGCCAGATTGGCACATGCATCAGGCTGCACAGCTGCTGAGCAGCCGGGACAAGGCCACCATGCTGCCCTTAAGCACAGATTTTCCTCCTGCTGGTCCAGATCCAGCCTCAGTGCTGGTATTTCTGCTCTGCTTAGAGAGGGCCTATCTGTGCCAGATGGATGCCAAGCAGCTGAAAGCTTTGTGTTTGTCTAGTTTGGAGAGAAAGAGGCTGAGGGGTAACTTCACTGCTCTCTACAGCTTCCTGAGGAGGGAAAGTGAAAAAGGGTTTGCTGATCTCTTCTGCCTGGGATCCAGTGGCAGGACATGTGGGAATAGTTCAGAGCTGCATCGGGAGAGGTTCAGATTGGACATAAGAAAATGTTTCTTTACTGAGAGTGCGATCAGACACTGAAACAAGCTCCCTGTCTGCCAGTGCCTTAAAATGCTCTACATGATGGGCTTTAACTTCTGGTCAGCCCTGAAATGGTGAGACAGTGGAACTAGATTAACATTGTATGTCCCTGACAACTTGAAATATCCCATTCTGGTACCTGTCAATACCATCAAATAAATGGTGTTTGCCCTCTTCCTGTTTATTTTCAGTGACATAAATATTATTTAATGAAAAAGCTAAGAATTTATTGCTTAAGTAATCTCATTACAGAAAATGAGAAAATGTAAACAATTCCTTCCAGTCCCATGCAATACTGATAGCTCATATATGTTGTCTGTTATTGTCACTTGTCCAATATGGTTTTGCTTACACAAATATTTTTGATGTTTGCTTGTTCACATTTTCAACCATGAGCCTTTATAGAACATATGTCACCAAGTCTTTTATTGAGCACATGTATTATCTATTCACGTGTATAGTGCCAAGAACACAGAGAAAGGAAAACAGTGTTCTGCTACAATGACCGTCATTGCATTTTACATCTTCTCAGCTCTTAGGTGTGATACAATACTACGCTTTGATATTTTCTGATTTTTATACAAAGCATTAATGTCTCAGCTTTCAGGGTTTCATAACAGAACTGCCATGGAAATGAATGCATTATGTTCTCAGTATATTTATATACCAAATGCAAGAGAATTTTTGGAGGTCCAGATTGTTAGAAACTTGTTTAGCATCATGCCTCAGAATGTAGACATAATGGATACTGACACTGGCACATACAGATAGCAAGGTAGCCTGATTGTTTTATGTGTAATTTATTAAGTGAGATGCCCATTTGCATCTAAGAATCTGAATAACATGAAAAGGTCTAACATCTGGCTAAGGTTTTGAGTTGTGCATTGACTTGTTGGGAGAGTGAGGGATGATGGAGGAATTATTGACCTTGTTATCTGAACGTTGGTAGTATTAGACGGTCATTTAGCTTCCTCAGAACGTTTGGACTGATGCAGGCTTTTTCAGATAAGGTCTCTTTCAGATGCACTAGAAGCAGGGAGGATGCCTGTATGCAGGAGACAAACCTGCATCAAATCATGGCGAAGTCCCCATGCCCTGTGCACTTCCCAGGCACTTCTGTTTGTAATCCTGTGGAGCTCCATAGTGTTTCAGAGAGAATTACTATAACTCTAGTGACAGCATTGTGATGAGTGCATGGGTAATAGCTGGTCAATTCATAAAAAGCCTAGAAGCATTCCCACTACTTTCTGGAGTCCTGAAACCAAATGTCCTTTGGCACTTTCTCTTCCAAGCAAATAAAGACTATGCCTCTACTCTGACCTTTTGCTCCTAATTCACCAAGACCTTCTAGAGCTGTCATTGAATAAATAGTTGAGTATCTGGCTACCTTCTGTTTCATAGTGAGGAAGTTCTCTACAGTTCCAGTGATATGTATAAAGTGACTTATATATCACAGTTTTGTCATGAGAGGTAGCCTTAGAGATAGAAAAATCAGTGGGAATTTGTGCCAGAGGGGAACTGTGAAGTGTCTATCCTGGCAATGTTACTTCTCTTGAGTCAGTCCCTTATTGTACACAGAAAAAGCCTACTTCATCAAGGGAAATAGAACTTAAGACTGAGTTAAAAGCCCTAGGATTCTGCCTGGTGTTTTTAACTTTTGATTTGGCACTGAAATGGAACAATATGTTACTCATTCTTATGCAAGAAATACCAAAAATTCTTTTGTTGCATTCTTGGAGTTACCAATCTTGCATTGTGCAATAAGCTATCAAAGTGTTTTTCAAACAATATGGTAATAATAATGGCCATATTAATTGGATTCTCAGAGTTTCGTGCTAAATTCACTGCATACAAATTTCAACAGCATATTCATGTACTAGCAAGTAGAAAAGATTTTTAGCGGTTGTTTCAACCAAAGTTCAGGAATGTGTTTATTGCACAATTTTGCATTTAAGTTGCACAGATGTGGTTTTGGTCTCATAAACTACTCAAATAGACATTAGGAGAAAATAACAAGAGAAGAATAATCAGGAATTGTCAGTTACCTGTCTCCTATTCATGAACAAGGACATATTGGGCTGTACAGAATATTAATAAAATTTAAATATATCCCATGCAATACATAAGTTTTCTTGAAGACAAAAATATGAGAGTATTCAGAAAATCATAACGTTTGGGCTCAGTATATGTATGGACATATCACAATTCACCTCTCTATTAAAATATTGGCATTGATAGAACATGGGGCTATATTACTGTGTTTATACACAATTAAGTTAGGCAAATTCAATGAACGAGCTGTACTCACACTTTGCATTGTTAATTAGTCACCAGTTGATATCACTAGGAAAAAGTTTACCTTGCTAATCTACAGTCATTTTTCAGACATCTCTTACTTTCCATGAAGCCCTTCACAGTAACAAATATCATGAAAGAGAGTTTATACTGATAAGTCTCAGAATTACCAGTTTCTGTATGTGGCCTTCCTTAACATTTGTAATTGAAGAAACTAAAATGAGAAAGATTCCCCTTTTGCGATGTTTCATGTTGTTTTGCCAGTTGCTGAGTTTACAACAATTTTTGTAAGTTAGAGGATGTTATGCCAGTTTATTCACATTTAGATAAAGCAAATTTTGTGCTCAAAACCAACCTTCTGATGTTCCATTGAGAGACTAGATGACCAGCCAGGGATACTTTTTCCATGGAGGCTGACCATGTTTCCTGCAGTGCAAGGAAGGCAGGCTGGGAGAGCACAGCTGTCTGGTCCTACACTGACATAACTGTGTACCAGCTGCAGCAGGGCAGTCCCACTGCACTCTCTCCCTCCCCACCCCCACAGGGTGACACTCCGTCTTTCCCATTTCACATCCCGAGAGGAAGCAGGCTAAAGATGGGCAAGCAGGGTGAGGGCTCTGCATGAGGAGGCCATCTACACAAGTTACTGCAATTGAGCAGTTCAGTCAGCAGCTGTAGCCAATAATGGGGCTTTGCATGTACCACCCACACTCTTGCAGTTTGTACCTTTAATAGGTATGGGAAAGATATTCCAAATATTAGATGGAGAAACAGCAACTTCAGCTCAGGAAGAGCAGTCATCAACAAAAATTAATGCCCCTGTGCTGGACTATGATGATGAACATAATAGAAAAGCATGTGGTAGGATAGATCTGGTTTTGAACAAAAGACAAATTATTTATTTCTTTCTTCAAATGAAGCATAACACTAAGGTATAAAGGGAGTATAAATAACATCTGATTGTGCTCCTAAGCTCCATGCTATAACTTTCTTGCAATGACATCCTTCAACAAATTAACTACATCATTACTGTTAAGTATTAATTGCACAAAACAGATACACAAAATATATAATGAGCTAGAAAGAGGACAACATTCTTCCATTATGACAAACAATTCTAACAAGAAATGGAAAAAACCCAATAGATCTAGGCTTACACTGATGGCAACACTGAGAGTTTTAAGTCCTCTCCTTGAACACATTACATGTGATAAATAATATGCAAAATATTTAAAGAATTTTATTGTTGCTTACAGAAGATACTTAGCAAGCAAGGAGACAGTAGCCATAACTGCCTCATGTCTCATATCCCCATCATTCAATGCAAATTTTTACATTTCATGCAATAATCCTGAGCTTATTTTCAGTAACATTGAAATGTCATCTATGTTAATTACCAAATACATACAGAGCCCAGCTATGGGGTCTATTGTATTATTAAGGCATGAAAAAAGAATAGCAGTTTATCAACTCTGAATGCCACAAATACAGCACAGCAGTTAGAAGGCTCAAAAAAGCTCAGAAAGTACCAGTGATTTCTGTGCGAAGGTCCTCCCAGAACACAACTGAATCATCAGTTCCTGAAAAGGCACAGAATCAAATCCTGTCCTCACTGACATCAGGGAGTTCTGCCATTGCCTTGACTGCTGGACCAAGCTTCAGAGCTATCAGGAGTGACTCAGACTCCTCTTCATATCCCCAAAAAATTGACGAACTTCCTCTCACTCAAGTCAAGTATTAATTTTAAAAAACAATACCTACATATTGTTTTGTTAATTAGTATTTTAAGCCTATGGAAAGGTTCAATTCATTATACAGTATGGCAATTAATAAAAAGCCTTTTCAGAAAAAGCTTATTTGTTAGTCTGATTTATTAGTACGTTAAAAGAAGGGGGAAGTATCATGAAAAGAACCTCTGCCAAGTTTATGCTCTGTTTATGAATTAATTTTAGTTTTAAAATGAAAGATTTTGGTAAGCCAAACCAAGGATATGTGATATAATTCTAGACTCCATGGTTCAATGGCTCTTCTGAAAGACAAAGAGCACCACAGCCCTGTCCAGTCATCAAGTGAAGAACTCATCATCTGCCTAAGTTGTAAGGGGCTAGCAGTGTCTAGATTGTGCAGTTCTTCACACAGTCTCTATTTCACATCCGAGAAACTCTTGCAAAATGCCCTTTAGCAAGCCAAGGTATTCCAGTTCAGTTAATTAAGCCATTGAAACCAGGGACAAATTGCTGGCAAGACTTACTCCATGCATAATTGCATTATGTCCCATTCTGGGAACTAAAATAGCAGATGATCTTTAACTCTGCAACTGCTATTGCCTAGCCTTTGTGTAAGTATTTACCTAGCTGAGCTCAGAGTTTACAAATCCAGTAGCCTTATACTTCATGTACAGGTGGCCCATGGTCTGCCACGGACAGAAAGCTGGTATGCAAGAGGGGTTCACTTTCCATGCCTGCACCCCTTGCAGACGCAAGCCACCCCTTGCCAGAGATGGTGCTGTCCAGTTGTGTCACTGCAAGGCTCTGAAAACTTTGCAGATGCACAAATCTGACTTAACTAATTTCACCTAAAACACCAAGTTATAATATTGAAAAATTGTTTGTCACACTAAAACATTCAGGAAACTCATTACTGTCTCGTTTGAGATTGAAGGAGAAAAAAAAAGGTTGTTGATATTAGTTACTGGGTTAGAATTTGCAGGGCTTTTGGTTAATTTCTACTAAGAAATAAGTTAAAGAAGGCTAAGGCTATAAATTGGTACTGTTTCATTTATAAATATTCACTTTACTTCTCGTCTAAAAAACATGTTAAGGAAAAAGGTGGCCAGAAGGATCACACATGTTGTAAATTGTAATTTGGTTGTTAGGCTGCAAAAACCAAAAATGTAAGTGAAGTTGAGCACAGTGTAAGAAAAAACCCAGTTTTTAATTAACAACTTATTTACAAGTTCATATAATCAACTGAACTGGAGTAGATATTCTATGTTTGTCACCAATATTTTATTATAACTGGTAACTTGCACGCTTTGTAGTAGAACAAAAAGAAATTAAAGTTCACTATATACAGCCTTTGTACAGGCTACTTGACTATACTCAAGGCATAGTGATCATAGCACAACCTAGTCTTCATAATAATTTGTGCACAAAAAGACACCAATCAGACATTATGTGAACATTACAGTGAAATGACATCACAAGTCCAGTGAAAATTCAGCATCATACAAAACATATTCATCTACTGCAAATGACATCCTTTGAAACAATAAGCCTTTTTTCAGTAGTAAATTAACCAGAGTCTGATGCAGAGATTTGTGTAGTTATAAGTCTTTTAAGTGAGGCAACCTCTGCAGATAAGTTTGCTATGCCCTGCTTCAAATAGAGATTCTCCGACTCCGAGACATTGTAGATATTGTCTTTTATTTCAACAACTCCAGTTTTGCAACCACTCTGAATTTTAACGTTGAGTTCCTTCTGATGCCAGAGTTCTGGTTTAAGTGACCAGTCTTGGATATTAGTCACTTGAACCGAGAAAGGAGTGTGAGAAGAATGCACCAAGTTTTGCGCACCATGTTTTTCAAGCTCAAAATGTCTTTTTGAGGACATGTCAATGGGTGACGACAACTTCTGCGTTGCATCATAGTCATTATCCACTGCTTCCACTTTAACTTGCATGGCTTTGGCTTTGATTCGAAGCTTGTGAGGCAAAGCTGAAGAATTCACTTCTGGAACTTTAACTGTTGCATGAACATTTTTATGTTCAACTGGGGAATGAATTGGACCCTTAGGAACCTGCTGTTCATCTTCTCCATCAGATGACTTTCCAACTACACCATCATCAGTTTCTGACGTTCTCGGGGAATTACTGGAGGACCTATTAACTTGCAAGAGAGGAGGAGAATGTGAGTACACATTAAAGGTAGCTCCCATGTAGTTTGGATATATGGACGCTTTATATGAACCTCTGTCATCTCTTGGTTCTCTCTCTAATTCCATGGGCTCCTGCTTTATAATCTGGAACTTATTTTCAGGACTTCTGCAGTTGCTTTGTATACGACTTGGTTGGGTATGCTCTACAGTTGATGTTTCAGATACATCAGACATTGAGCTTTGAGGAGAATGTTTAATGACAGAAATACAACTGCTACCAACTATAGATGGTTCATGTTCATCTCCAAATGTGTTAATATTTGATTTGGAACTCTGATAATCTTGAAAATACACAGTTGTTGAGCTACTGAGTTTCTGTATCTCTTGGGCATAGGCCGCAGAACTAATTAAACCGAACTTTAACTTCAATGAAAGCAGCTCTGCCTTCAAAGTGGCATTCTCTTCTCCCAGTGCAATTAGTTTGTTCTCTAAGACAAGGTCATTCAGTCGTCGCTTTTCACGAGATCTTTTGGCAGCTTCATTATTTTTCCGCCGTTTCTCCCAATACATAGCATCTTTCTTTTCATCTGGAATGAATTCTCGCTTTCTCCGGCAAGCTGAAGATTTGCTCTTTCCACTACTTGCTTCAGTAAGTAGTATATCTTCATTTGTAGACAATTCTTCAGATACTTCTGCTAGGGTCGACTTAAGTACCATGATTTTGTCCACATTGCTACTTGTGTCAACAGGTCCGTGCTCCTTTTTAAGGGTCTGCATTTTTCTCAGCTGCATCAGAAACAATTTGTAGAAGATCTACAATCAGCAACAGAGCAAGCTATCTCCCCAGTACTTCTCACTCCACAACTTGATAAATACAGTAATTTTAAATCCACACACATTCTTCCTTTTCTTTCATAATCTCAGACAGAAATGTCTGTCTAGAACCAATTTTCTTAGCAGATTCAATGGGAATCTTCTTAAAACCCTGAAATAAATAGAGAATTTTATTACTATTTAGGAATTGCTGGATCAAAACTCACAAAAGTAGCTATTGACAAATATTTCAGACAAGAATTTGGTTCATTAAACCTGCTGTGATATGAAGACAGTTTAACACTGAAACTACTTATATTCTAAATTTCATGCCACCTAGAGGTAACGCATTTGCTTCCAAAATAAATATTATATAATCCAAGGTTGAATCAATTAAAAAACATTTGAGTTTTGACCCTACAGTAATGCTGTCATAGAACCTTCCACGACATCACTGGCCAAACAAAAACCTTCCAACACTTTAAACTGCAGGACAGGAAGCATGTTGATCAGCAGCATTGCAAAGTATCCTGTTTCACATTAAAGCATCTCTTCTGAAAACAGCTGTGGAAAATGCAATATATTTGGGTCCTTCAAGGATTAAAAATAACATAAGCTGATTTAGAGAAGAAGGAGTGCTTTCTATTGTCTTAAAATACCACCATTATCCATTGCTTATCTATTAAGCATTTAATTGCTGCTTTTGAATCCTGTAAAAATATATATACATATATACCTATATGTAAGTGTTTTTATCCATCATATTAATTTAAACTAGCAATTTCATACACATAATTTGGGCAAGTACCTAACTAAAAAATATGACCAAAAATTATGTAATTTTCTAGTGTCAAACAAAGAATACATTAAAATCAGTATTGAAACATACATTATAGAAATAAAATTTAATTTAAAATTTCCATTTGACAAATGTTGTACTATGTCAAAGTAAAGTTTAATACCATTGAGGCATGTGCACCTCCAGGAAACAGTATTTGCATTGAAGTAAAAGTTTATACCCAGAAGTCTTACCATTAACAAATAAAAATTAGCTTAACCTTTAGCTTCAGACATTTTAATCATTAAATTTGAACTTAAGAGTTTATATTGGCCTTTGTTTTATTTAGTGTCTTCTAATGCAAAAATATTAAGATCACTTGGTCTTGATCTTAAACACAGGTTCTCAGTATATAATTTTCTACAGTCAATCATGTTCCTACATTGAAAAGAATGTAGTATGCCAAGTGCTTTTATAGAACTGACTATGGAGTTAGCGATCATTCTTGCCTGTACGACCAGAAAACAAACAAACAAAAAAAAATTTAAATAATCAGCCGCTTCAGATTAATGTCTCTATTTACTGGGAATGTTTTTACATTGACTAATGAAACTAATTTTAACATTATCAGTCAAGAAAGTTATAAAAGAATTAATGACTTGTATTCTGCCAGTTTCTCTTGTCTTTTCCAGAAGGCAAAGTGGAATGAGTGATGAAATAACAATTAAAGGGTCATGAAGACTAAGGTTTCACGCTGGGTTCTGTTCCATCAAACCATGCCAATTCTTCTGTCATGAAAAAATTAACACATTTAATAGAACAACTAAGTAGAATTTTCTAAAATCCATGGTTAATTACTGACACGTAACTATTTGTCTTTGGTAATACAGCCCTAATGAAAAGTAGAGTTAGACACCAACCACACCAAAGACAGCATCTAATATTTTAGTGCAAAAGCAGCACCAGAAATTGTCATGTTTGGAAAGTAGAAACATACCTCAAATACACAAACAGTTACATAGTTAGACCCTGATCCAAAATTTCAAGTGGAGTCAAAAGGGAGATTTCTGTCAAGATGGAAGGAGCTGGATCAGGTTTAAAAATAACCACGAACCCTCCAGCAAAGCAACATCTGTTTCTTCAGATTTTCAGTACAGTTTGATTTGCTGAAGTAGGTGTAAAGATATTTTGTCTGTTTCACTGATTCGGGGAATCAATTGTTTAATTAATATGTATATAATTTTAAACCTAGTGTAACTCAACACTTTAAAAAATCATTGCTGAAACTTTAAAACAATAACAACAAAAAAAGAGAAGACAAGGCCACTTGACATTTTGTCACATTTGTAGAATATTCAGTCTCTGGAGCATCATTTTACACTAATAGAATATTGGGATTTCATATCGTTATCCTGTAGAACTGGGAGTACACAGTTACTGATCTGTAATTGTCTTGATCCACTACAATCACTGTATTCACCTGTACCAGTAGCACACACATTCCATGGCACGCAGCAGGAAATTGTATCATGTACTCCACACCTATGAGATCATTACTTGTCTCTTAGTATGTATCTCAGCCAACTCTCACTTGAGCAAAAAGTGCTCAAAACAAATTTTGTGAAATTTCATGTCCTTATCAGTTCACGGCTCTTACTGAAGTTAACTATACCAGAGAGCTACACTCAAATCAAAATACTTGTTCTCCCAGAAAACACATACTAATGTGCATGTCACATATATGTGTATATATATATATGTATGTATATGTGTATATATATATATGTATGTGTATGTATATGTATGTACGTATATAAATATATGTGTATATATACATATATATATATGCACCATATAGCCTAGAACATCTACACTTGAAGAGGTAGCATAAGCAAGGAAGTACTTATAGAATCATTGGATATTTTAGAAGAAGAAAACCATACCTACATAGATAAATACTTTTTCCCCCCCCCTATAATATTCCCATCTTTTATTTCCACGTGATATAAAAGCAATGTTTAGCCTTGAACAAGACTGTATCAGGATAAGAATTTGGGCCTTGTCTATCAGTATGGTCTCCAACTCAAAGCTATTCCACTTCAGTGTTTGTCCAACACTGTGGTCTAGGAAAAATACTAATAATGGTAATGATCATTAGCAAAAAAGTATCTGGATTGTGTGTTGTTTTTTTCCTAAATGAATGTAGGCTAATGACATAGTCCATCAATATGACCATATTGATAGATAAAAACACAACTGCATGTCCAAATATCCTCCTGCAAGCCTAAGACTGGCACTGAGCTGAACTTAGCCCAACCAGCTGCAGAGTTCATGTCCCTTATTCCAAGGGACATCTGCAGATTGTACACTGGAATGGCCCAATCTGCTCACTGTAGCACTGTTAACTCCTGTTTTGGCCAGTCTCCCTCCGTACACGTTGTTCCTGGCACAAACAGACAGAATGTAAGGAGCATGCAATCCACAGCAAATATTAAGCATGTATCAAAATGGCTGTGTTTTTGCATGCAATATTCAACTTTGCTCTCTGCCAGAGTCCATCAGGAAAGCTGTCAAGACAGACATGTAACCCACTGACATAGTCATACAGGTTTGCTATTTATGCAGTTACACCTAATGCCATTACTTTCATGAATGAACAAAACAACAAAAGATCTGTAACTCTTTCTGTATTTCTTGAGCCTATTTATTATGGTGACTGAAACTGTGGCTTTACAAACAGGAGTCAAACCCCTTGTTTAGTAATACTTCTTCATGTGGATCAGCCCAATGCTGAGTCTGTAAACAAATTAAATTCCATCTGATGATAATGGCAACATGCCTTCAATGGAACCAGCCATTTCACTTCACTTCACTTGCATTTTATAATTCCATTGGAAAACATGAGTATTTAAACATAAATTAATGAACTGTAATGATTCCTCTGACTACATTTCAAATTCCAATATTTTCCCTTATGATTAATTTTTCAATTGCTTTATCACTCCCTCATAAAGTGTTATAAAACCAACATTTGGTTGGTTGATGTTAATGGCATTGAGTGCCAATTCTACAATGTAATAACACTCGACCCTATTAACTTAATTACAAAGCCAGTTTTGCTCCCCCAGCAATTTTGCCATTGACTTCAGCAGAAGCAGAATAGAATCCCAGATCCAAGTATTAATGAGACTGTTGTATAGGACTCATGCTATTGAAGCAAAAAATTATGCATGCAGAAATCACAAAAATTAATTTATCCATGGGACTTCAAAAAATACTGAATTGACAACATGGCACATTCAAGATCTGATCATGGGGATTTATGTATTCACACTGTAATAATTGAAAGGTCTCAAAGTTTGGAGGACGAGGCCACAAGCTTGCTCTCTTCTGTGTAATTTAATTACATAAATAATTTCCCCTTTAGAGAATGTATGGCAGCCTCCTCATGTACCTAAGGTTCTCCACAGAGTAACTGCATGCTTTCATTTATATTTAGCAAAATAATTCATGCTATTTCCAAGCATATTTTTTCAAACATATCCTAGGATAAAATGATTGTTTAATTCTACAGCTCTAGCATTTTGATAGTGATTCTATCACACTAAATGAAATCCCATTTCTAGCATTGGATGCTCAAACACAGTTCAGTTTTGTATCATTGTGTCTACAAAAGGAATATATATCAGTCCTTAAAAATGGAAGAAAATAACAGTTACGTATAGCTTCTTTTGTTCAAGAAAAAAACACGCCTCTATCAGGACCACCACTATATGGCACACTCTAGAAAAACAATTGCGCCCATCCTAATGTCTCTGCTTATTTTTAGTTGATGTTTTCCATGTTTCGCGTAAGTATCTTTAATTATATTACTGCCACCATTCTGCCCCAGTTTATCAATTTTGAAAATCTGGCTACATACCAGATAAGCTGCTATAGAAATTGTTCATAAATTCAAAAGTTACCAGTTTGCATTCCAAGTTTCGGAAAACGGAAATATATATTTTGCACTTCATCTTCAAAGTATGCCAAAACCAGATGCTATTTATCTCAATACTTTTATGAGGTACAGAAAAAATATCATTCTCATCACACACATGGGACAGGAAGCTGAGTTTAAGCTCAGGTGGTGCATGAACACTGCTGAAAAATTTTGGAGATCCTCTACCTCTACTGCTTTCCACAGACAAAAATTATGCCGTGAAACTCTGCACCTATCATCATCATTATCTATCACAATTCAGAAATCCAGGGTATTTCCGATCTGCACCGAAATCCTTCAACATACTTCTTCTTGCCCTTTACCTTTAACAGTTCCTGAGTTCGTGTTCCTGTTGAAGAAAAGCTTTAACGCTGGATACACTGAAATAAGTGCTATCCCTGGGACAGATTTGTGGGTCAGAGGGTCTAGACAACGTAGAACAAATGAAGTTAAAACTTTTTGAGAAAACCTAGGCAACTGCATTTTATGCTATGATGGACAGGTTATCGTCAGTCACAAAGGGGAAAAGCATTTACAACACAAATATTGCCACCAATTTCTGCTGTCATGTAGTAATGTGCATAAGGACCATGAATATGGTTACAACAGCATGGAGCAATGCAGAAGTATTGCTCCTGTATGCAGTTTCCTTTTCCTACAACTTCATGGACATCCTAAGTGCTTACTGTTTCAGGACCAATGTGTAATTAGGTCAGTGGAACACTGATGATGATAACTTTGTACAAGATGACCCACTTTTGTTAAAATGTTGATCGTGTTATTGAAGGAAAAAAATGGAATATATCCACAAAATATAATCCATCGGGCACGTCAGAAATCATTTATTATGACAATGTTCAATCAAATTTAAGGAAAAAATAAGTAATATTATCATGGAACTTGAAATACTATTGCAAATTCATATTACCCAACTCCACATTGCACCCAGAAAGCTGATGTCATATATAATTTTTACAAAAGGCTTTCTTTGTTAGAAAAATTACTTAAGTTACAGTTTATCTTAAGAACTACAAATTAACTCATTAAAGTATGGCCTGCTTACCAAAAGTAAATTAGAGAAATAAAATTTATATTTGGAGAGTACAAAACATGTTAAGGGTAGCTGTTGTTCAGAAAATGTCAGTGAAGCCTAACAAGTGCCAATTTGCCCCACAGTTTCTTTCATTTCCTTGTGAAGACAGTATGATTCTCCCAGATCTGTTCATGTTTCCCACAACAAGCTATTTATTGCTCTGGTTCAAATGGTGAAAAACAAGATCTAAGAATACCACTGATAGCACCAGGTAAAAATTTAAAACTGAGGAGGAAATAAATATATCTTGGGTAAATATTTAATTCCATATATATAATATATATAGTGTACACATGTAAATACGCAATTTAATAATACCTTATCATTTTCCAGTATTTTAATAAAGCCTCAGTAGAAACAACTGTTACTGAAGTTACAGTACTATGACAGTATGTTTCTGATTTCAATAGCTACTTGACAGCAGGAAGAACTAGATTGTGAAAAGCTATAACTTAATAGCAACCATGTTCTGGAAATACAATCACAGATTTCCCTTTTTAAAAAAAGCCCACAAAATAAAATATTAATTATTCTGACAACAAATAGCTTTCTATTATTGAACTGTGTTCTTAAAATGCCAACCATGGACCAGACCTTCAGCTGACCTAAATTTATATGGCTCTATTTAAAGGCAGCAGAATTATGTCAATTAATCCCAGCTGATGCTCTAAACATGCACATTGTTATATAACAACTGAAGTAAATATATAAAATAAACGCTAACTGTAAATTGTTGTTATCTACCACTCACAGCAGACAGAGCAGAGAAACAGCAATCTTTAGAGCTCAAATTCTGTGAGATGGTCCAGACCACTGCCCATGCTGAGCATTATTTGCTTTGTTGGCTTGCATTCCACTTGCAAAGAGAAGCCTTGCAGCACTGGCATCTATATTGTCAGCTGTTGTGCAGACACCTCTGTAGCAAAAACTGGTTAATTATTCAAATACTGCAGGACAGACTGAAAATTACACCAAGGTGGAGCAACTCAAGAGAGAGAAAAAAGCCATGTCTTAAATAGACATTTTCCCTAATAGAATATATATTTAATATATGTCACAAAATTCAATCTCATAGTATGCTATTTTGGATATGTACCAATTCAACAAGTGAATTAGGAAAAAACACAAGGTATCTAAAGTGGCTTTAGATTTATTTCAGATCTACCTTAAAATACAAATTTTTAATTACATTGCTTCTACCACATTTTTAGTCAAGACCAAGTATTCCGTTGTTTACACAATCTTGTTTTTGACAGTCATGCTTATCATGAGTATTAGCCAGTTACATTATCTTGTAGCTACTAAAAAAATATTTTCAAATACTGTAAGGTAATGCTTTAATGCTGTAAAATACTAACATGGAAATCAATTGTCATTTTCTTTTAGATTGGACTGCAGGAATTGGCCATCTATTTGCATTTTTTCTCTATTACGTAGCCTAAGCACATTTATATCTCATAACTGCCTGTAATGATCATGGCAAGGTCACCTAGAAGAGTCAATTAAGCTGATGAGTCAGATACATTGCTTAACAGTGTGTAATAAGACTCAAACAGAGGATTTTATTGTTCATATTATTGCATCACAGTGATGTTATAACAGCAGCGAGATTGCTGTCTGGAAAAAAACTATTGCATAAGCCTAGTTTGCATAACTATTTGTTAAAATAAGTCAATTTAAAACGAGTTAAAGGTTTATTTTATTTAAGAGTTTTATTTCAAGATAAAGGATTGGAAAAAAGCAGCATGGTGCTGAGACCTTTCTCAGACTCTTTTTTGACAATATTGCAATAGATAGAATGTCTGTATGTTCTATAAATTTCATCCAAAGCAAGGCAAATACTGTTCCTTCTTAAGATGAGATAAGCTGTTTGTAGGTCATGTAAGTTCATACTGCCCATGGGAAGATTCTTAGCTTCTTGACACCTTCACATCAGTTTCTTAAAAACAAAAACAAACAAACAAAAAAATTCCCTCCCCAAACCTCAAAACAAAATGCAAAACAACCCCCACCAAAACAGCAGGGGCTTGAGGCTTTGGATGCAAATTCAGGAAGCTGGATATTTTGAAAGCTAGTTAAGAGTCCTTTGGAGCATGAGTTAAAAATACAAAATAAATGAAAGTGGAGGCAGAATATTCTAAAGCTTATTAGCATTTTAACAGTCAAAAACATCTACAATGTGTGAACTTTTGTAACAATAACTGTTAGTGCCAATGTTATTAATGATCCTTATTCAGTAGTCCTTGAACTTGTTGGTTTAAATCAGGTTTTTGGGCCAAAACACCAAATCCTTATTCATTCGAGTTTCCCATCAAAGTCAACATTTTGATTGAATAAGGACCATAAAAGCAATGCACATAGCAATATTTCAAACGAGCCTCTGGATTTAATCAATTACTGAGGAGGGCAAAGATAACTCAAAGTAGGTTACATACACACTGGAGCAAACATAACGAAACTAAGTGCAATCATTCAAGTTACAAGGACAACAACAAAAAAAACAAACCACCAGGGTTGTTTTTAACACTACAGTAACGCCAAAAGAGTCTCACTGTCAAGGCTGTACTTGTCCCCAACAATCAAGTAGCAGAAAAGTTTATGCCGTTACCAAGAATATTACATTTTTAAAATACTTTGCTGCTTCCTATATCTACTTCCTATAGCAGGTACAACGAACTTAAAGCCTGTGGCTGGGGTACTCAGTTTGGAGGTTTTTGGTCAGAAGCACAGTGATGTTGGTTTCACGTATCAGAGAACCGTTTTAGTTATTAAAAATAAAAAAAATATAATAATTTTAAAAAATCATCTCATCTTGAAAGGCAAGTTTTCGTCAGCAACTTTCAAGCTATGCTCCTATCGAGGACACAGCACAGGCTGGCCCCAAAACATACAGCCACTGCGACGACAAACTGACTTGGGAAAAAAATTACAGAATTGGGCAATGATGATTTTTTTTCCCCCTTTATGATGTTGTTGTCGCTCGTTACGTAAGAAACGAAAGAAAACGCTCAGCTCGTGCCTACCTGCGAGGGCCTTTGTCTGGCGATCCCTGCCTGCGGGCGACGGTGGGACTAGGGGGTGATGGGCAGCGGGGTGGGGACGCTCCGCGGGGCGCGGTGCGGGGCCGAGCTGCGGAGAGACNGCCGCCACCGCCGCCGCCGCCCCAGCCCAGAACAAAGGGCTGAGGGGGAGCGCCAGCGCCCCCAGCCCTCGCTCGCCCGCCGCCGCCGCGCCCCGTCGGCCGCCGGGGAAGGCAGGCAGCGGCGACCCCCGCGAGCCTCAGGGAGGAGGAGGTGGACGCGGAGGACTCGTCGGGCTGCGCGCACCCGCTCCGCTCCACCGCCCATCGGGTCTGTCACACTGACCTACTACCGACGGCCGCCCCCGGAGCCCGGCTCCGCTGCCCCACGGGGCCGGCGGCACCTGGCCCTCAGCCCGCCGCGGCCGTCAAGGCACGGCCGGGACGGCTCTTCCTCTCCCCTCCAGCGCGGCTGAGATCTCCCGTAAACGCCTTTCTCGCTTAAATCAAGCCATTCCCGTTTGGTTTGTTTTGGTCTGTTTTTTTGTTTGGTTGGTTTTTTAAAAAAATATTTTTCATTTTTTTTTCCACTGAAAGCCCGTACCGGAGAGATGCCACGGCGTCTAGGCGAAACACGTTCCCTAAAAAACAAATACAAGCCTGATCTAAAACGCCTCTGAAGGCGTAGAGTTAAAAATCCGAGCAAATGCCTCGAACGTCTTACACACGCACGGCTCTGGAGAAAAGACCAGAAATAGCACATGAAGCCACAATTGCTAAAACGCGAAGGGGCTAAATATAGACCCAACACAAATCTCGTTTTAAGGCACCCGGCACGCAGCCGGCGAGCGCGCCTCGCCTCCCCACTTACCCAGTTGTCTACTTCCCTTAATAAACACACTTTAACAAAACCTGTTACAGTTACTGGTTTGGGGGGCTTATTTTTCGGGGCGAGATTGTCCTAGTTTCTTTGTAGGGAGATTATAAAATCGCATAATTAGCTCCCTCTTCCCAGCCCCGCTGCCAGCATATTTTGTGGTTACATAATGCAACATTTCCAGGAACTATTATGCGATCGGTCCCGCAGCGCCTAAAAAACAGCGAAGAAGTGACGGAAAGGGCTGGCTGAGACAAGCGCAGCCCCGGTCCCGGGCCGCTGCCATTGATCCCGACCGCCCGCGGGTAACATGCCCCTACGCCGCCCGAGAGAGGACTGGGTCTGGCCGGCGGGCTCCGGCAGCAGCTCCCGGTGGTTTTGTGGCCGAGGCACGGCTGGCGCTGCCCGGGACCCAGCCCTTCGCCCCGCACGGCGCCCGCGGCGGCAGCTCCGCTCCCCGCCGGCACATTATGCAACGCGAGAGAGCCGCTCCGGCGGCGCTGCCCGGGGCTCGCTGCGAGGACACGCGGGGGGCAGCGCGCCACGCCAGGAACGAGCACGCCCCGACCGCGAGAGCCGTCGGCCGGCATCTCCCGGGCTGCCTCCCGCGGCACCACCCCTCCGCCCAGCCGCCCGCCGCCGCGCAGAGCGGGGCCGCCAACAGACCCTTCCCCGCCNGAGCGCCGCCTCCCCGCCCCGCGCCGCCGCCTCGGCTCCCGCCGCGGTGCGCGGCGTTACGGGGGTGTGTCTGCGCGGCGTGCGGGAACCGAGCCCTCACACCCGCCGTCTCCGCGCCATCGAGCGAGGACGCGGGAGCCGCGCCCCCGAGGCGCGTACCCGCCGCTTCGCCTCGCGCACGGGCGATCCGGCGGCTGCTGTCACCCGCGGAAAGCAGTGGTGATAATCGTAAAAGGACGAGGAGGGGAGAAATGGCAAGGGGGAAGGAGCCCGCTGGCGGCCTTGCCGGGGCGCCGCCTGGCCCTGGGCTCCGCGGGAGCCAAGGTTCGCCCGCCGGCCTTCGTGGCCGTCAAGGCTGAAGGATTTCGGTGGCGTTGCTTCATGTCCGCCCTCGCTTCTGAGCCGGCAGCGCTGAAGTGCTGCGCAGAAGCGGGAACGCACTTAGGAGAAGCTGGGTCCCGCTGGCCCTCCCGGGGCGATCTCCGCAGCCCGAGCCTTGCCTCCCGGTGAGCCGACGTGCCGTGGAGAGCCTGGTGCTGGTTTGCCCCCTGCTCAGCCTCCGGTTTAGAAAGTGACACATGGCCAGCAAGAAATCCAGTTGTCATTCCTGAATGGGTTTGAATGCCCACGTTTGATTAGGTGTGAGATACGTATCTTCCTCTTTTTTTATCCTCACAGACGGTTTGTATCTCCATTTTTTTTTTTTTCCTTTCAGAAGTAAAATTTATGGAGACAACAGAAAATTTTCTTTATTAAATCCTAGTTCCAGAACGTAAATGATCCCAATTTCATTCTATCAGACACTTACCAAAATAGTATAGTCCTCACGAACGTTATCCTGGTACATTACTCTGTCATCCTGTGTTTATGTGTCAACAGAGGTAGCCCTCTGAAGTAAAGCAAGCCTAACAGAAAGCAAATTCAGAGTATTTTTTTGTTTATCTCAGCCCTCAGTGTTTTATCACATGTACCTATAATATGCCCACAACAAAATCTAAGTGTCTTGAATCCGTTTCTATCTATCTCCCTGGATTATTTAATATGAAAGGTCTAATAACCTTTACTCACATTGGTTTGCCCCTCTTCCTTTCCTATTTCTAATATCTAGCATATGCGGCCTTGTTCAAGGTAACAGACCATGGAACCCACCGTGACAGAAATGGGGATTCAAAAGCAGCTCGTCTTCGAGAGATCAACCACTGTCTCCATCTGGAGGCTGCACAATCAGGGGTTTTTTTTCCCGTGCTTCCACTCGCCAGTGGTTAACAGACATGCAGAGACAGTTGGCATTCTACTGGAAATGTCAGACATGGAATCCAGCAATAAGCTTGAAGACCAGCTTGCTCATAAATATTGGTGGCTTACTTAAGGTCTTAGGCACACTGAAGAACCTATCTGAGGAATCCTGTGTGGCACACATTATGTCCCACACATATTGTACCAATCCAGTGCACTGAGTTCTCAGGACTCTCAAAAGCCAAAGTAAATCCTGAAACTTCAGGCAGTTTTTAAAATTAAATGGTACATATTGTTTTCACCGTGATAGATGGTTTCTTATGAATCCTGGGCATACACTTTTAACGACTTTAACTCTCATATCTAGAAGAAAAAAAAAAAAAAGAGCAGTGGTTCAAATTTGCCTTCATGACTCAGGTTCTTGAAATTCTAGAATTCTAGAAAGAAGTCTCCAAGGCAAATAATATCCTTCTTATGTGGGTGGACAGTCTTGGAAATAATATTCCAGATGGAGTTTGGTCACCTATTTGCTTATATGTTTGTCACTAATTATAATCAGCCATAAAAACAGACCTGATCTTTCTCCCAGATTAGTAGCAAAGATATTTTCTATATTTTACATTGCTTCTATTTGGTGGAGGTCAGGAAAGTCAAATTCTTTTACAGCAAAATCTGGTCTTACTCTCCAGATCGTACAGTGGGCACTTGACAGATTCAGGGATAAGGTGGGATGCAGGGCTGAATGCTTATGTGGTTAAAGGAACATATTCACCATTTTTCCACCTCTCCTGAGATACAGAAAAAAATAGCATGGATGAAAGACATAGCTTTGTGTATTCGGCACAAAAGGAGTCTAAGGCTTTTGGGAAAATTGTAAAAAAGAGAATCTTTTTATGATTATCCACCTCTGCTGATTTTCCTATTGGAGGGATGAAGTAGGTCATTAAGATCTTCAGCTAAATTCTCAACTGACTCTAGCATGGTATGATTTATACTTGTTTTTGGACAGCACAATATTGACTTCAACTCCTTTAGATTCATTGGTATTTATTGCTGCATGACTTAAACTCTCTTAACACTACCTCTGATTTTGGCTTAATGAGAATTTCTAAGGCTGCACTGAGTCATAGCACTACATGCAAGTCTAGAAAGGCATTTGAGAAGCAACTAACAAAAATATAACAGAAGTAATGCCTGTCATCTCAAACATTGTTTAACACCTTGGCACTCAGTTGTGTCCGTGCCTCTTGGGCTTTCCATAATATCAGCTTTGAATATGACTCAACTTGAAACTTAGAATCTGATGAAAATAAAAGTTCCAATGTGTCCAAAGAAAAAAGGCTTCCATTCCTCACTTTTATTATAGTCCATGTACAGTACAATGTAGTAATTGAAATAAATATGGAGCAAAATAAGAATAAAATGTTTCTTAAGATTATGCTCTACTAAACACTGTTTAATGATTTATTTACATGTGCTTACACACACACACACATACTCTCTGAAATTAACTGAAGAGATGGTGACTTCTGCTGTAATCCTTGGTTCTCTTGCATTGCTTTCTTTATATCTGTAGGAGGTTTACTACATAGCAATGCAATTACAGAAAACTGTATTCACCAATCTTTTTATATATTTAATGTGATCAGTGCTCAAAAATGTTTAAAACTAACTGACTCCTCCAGGGCTTCCTGCTCAAGAAGAGCAGTAGTGAAAATTCCATAAAATAGATGAGATTGTGATTTTATAAAGATCAAAGACAGAAATAAAATGCACTAAAGAAAAACGCAAGTCATTTGACTACAGTTGAAAGTATTAATCAAAATATTTCCATGCATCTGGGAACATTTGTGGAAACTGTTCTGGAAAAATATTTGTGCTGTAATGTACTCTTGCTAAAAGCAAACCCGAGAGAAATAGATGTTCACATTGTAACTTAGGCAGACATAAGTGAGGCAATGTTTACTGGAACTGTTAAGTGTGAAGAAACACCAAAAATTTCACAATAAGAGCATGGACTAATAAAGAAAATTTACATGATACTTCTGCACTGCAACAGTCTACTTAAGGCTTCATGGCTATTCATATGACAAACTAAGAAGGTTATGGGGTTCAAGTATTTTAGATGAGTCTAAGAGCAAACAAAAATATCCTGTATCTTATGTTACAAATGCCAGTGCTGCCCATAGAGCGTGTTACCCACTTAGATTGAGAGACAATATCAGGAACAGCAATATCTCCAGGACTGATGGAAGTATTTGATTTCACCTAAGTATTTTAAACACAAAAAGAAGTATTTTCAAATCTTCTTTTCATTAATGAACACATATACTACTAATGTGTATAACACTACTCTTACTGAGGCTCTCGAGATAATGCTGCCAATATTGTGGAAAGTAGAAACATGTAACACCATTCATTTTCAATACTGGACTGGAAAAAAAATCACTGGAAAGTCCTCAAGAATGTGAAAATGTGGCATTTTATGAAGTGTATAGTTTGCATACAGAAAGTGGAAATGCTAGGAATATCACTGAAGAGAAAAATTAAAAAAAAAAAAGAGATGAGTCCTAGCTTCCCTCTTCCCGTGACTGAGTAGCAGACATGATAAGTAGGAAATCTGGGGTACACCACATAAAAACACTGGAGAAGGTAAGCCAGCAGGCACTCTGAGTGGCTGAGGTGGCAAGACACACCTTACACCCACATTAAGTTGAAAGGGAGGTGGAGATGACACACAGGTAGGAAGATCAGCAATTTCCCATGGCCAACAGCACAGGAGGGAGACAGGTGACAAGTCATTGCCATTGGGAACTGTTTCAGGATGGTGAAACAAACTCCACAGTGAGTTCTACTTTGTGGCACCTTGCTCAGAAATTGCCGAGGACCAGTGGGGTTTCACGTGTACTTACTCAGAGCTGCCTCGCTGTTCACTTTTGAATCACTCCGATTAAATGAGACAGGGCAATAATTTGGAGGATTTTGCTGTGAAGTAAGGATTTCTTGAGAAGAAAGATCAGTTCTACTAGAAGGGACCAAAGATCCTTCATGTGCAGATGCTCTCCTGGTCTGCAACAACTGAAGCAACTGCTGGCAGGATCTTGTCTAAAGCCCCATTTTTGTGACAGAAATTTTGTGACAGAAACAAACAACTCCCTCCAATACCTTTTCACATTTTCCCTTTAAACAGTTTTCTGTGCATGTGGATGTGAGCAATCTTACCTCCAAAACAAAATAACAGTGTCTTACGTAAAAGTTTCCCAAATTACAGAATTAACACAAACCTCATTCAGTTAGTCATCGAAATATGATTACTCAAAAATGATAATAAAAGTCACAAAATTCTCTGCCTGGTCTCCAGCACAGCCAAGACAAGGGAAAGTAAAAATTCTTAGAATCTTTTCAATATGACCTAACACTATTCACTGCTCCTGCATCTACTTTTCTGCTTCATTTGTCATGCTCCAAGGTGAGAAATGTGTAAAGAAACCAGTGGGATGGGGGTTTTTGGCTGTCATTTCTTAAACACAGTTGCGACTTGGTCTTGCCATTTAATCTTTGTTCATATTAGTCATCCCACTGACTTTGATGATTTACATTTGTGATTAATCCTGACTTCAATTTGACTAAATCTTTAAGAAATATACCTCACTTGGCTTACCAAGATGTTTGGAATCACTGTGCTTGACCACTGCAGGCAGAAAGACACTGGGGGCAGATATTTTTCTATGATGTTGTGTTTTGAGATAGAACACTGAGAGCAAACATCTCATGATGGGTTTTTACAGCCACCATAACAACTAAGAATAGTAAAATGCATATTAACATACTGAGCAGTTGGCTCTCCTTTCACAGTAATTATCAGTGAATCATTTGGTGAAGCCGCTACACTTTGCAAAATAGTTGGAAATGTATTCTGCTGAATAAAAATATGAATAGTAAACTTAAAGACAAGAAGAACTATAAAAAGTTTGTCACACAGCTATGATTATCAGAAGGACAAGAAGAAGCCTTTGTTCTTTGCAGGGAATGATTCTGCTACTGTTTTATGGTTATTGTACACTAAAGCTGTGCAGGCACTGAACAGGTTAATTATAGCCTTATTGAGAGAATGGAGTACTATTCTTAGTCCTAGACCCTTTCTCTCAAGAACTGTAAAGAGTCTGCAAAACACCCTTAGCAGAGATTGCTGAGAAGCATGCTCTTGGCTGTTCAACAGCTGTTGTTGCGTGGTCTTTACCATTTAAAGGCTGGCAGATAGTTTAATTCAAAGTTTTGTTCCTGAAATTCTCTGCTCTGCTGCTTGGTAACATAGGACGATGAGACATTACATTGCTGTAATTCCTTTTCATCCTCAACATGCTCAGGTGACTAGAGTTTTTCCTTTATGAATGCAGAAGGGAAGTATCTTTCTTGCCGATGAGTCCAGCTGGGACCTAGAGATGTGGGAAACTGGGACCTTTACAACTCCAGAGCAGGGCTTTGTCTGACAGACATTTGGAGAAACATCTACCAACCACTGCTGGTATAAACCTCTTTTGCACCAGTGACTTCCTACCTTTTGAGCTGCAGAGTTGTAGATCTGGCATCCAAAAGGGGGGGTAGAAAGTGGCCTAATATGCAAGAAAAGACGCAAAGAGCAAAAGTGAGCTTGCCTTTTGTGGCATAGCCATCAAGACACTCACCATGGGAGGAGGGTATCTGTGTTTATTAGTCACAGGACAGTTTATGCATTGAGCTGGATGGACCCTAACCTGAGGAATGTCCATGTAATAAATGTACCTGTGGTAATAAACAGTCAGTCATCATGGATCTTGAACCATGGATCATACATTGGTATTGTGGGTAACCCTGGGTGGATGCCAGGCACCCATTGAAGCTCCCTCTGCCTCTATCACTCCCCTCTGCAACTGGACATGGGAAAGAAAGTACAGCAAAGGATTCATGGAGTTAGATAAGGATCAGGTGAGATCACTCGCCATCATGGACAAAACTCAAAACTCACATTGGGGTTAGTAATTGAATTTACTGCTAACAAAGACAGAGCAGGATAATTATAAGTAAAATATATCTTAAAGACACCTTCCCTTCACTCCTCCTCATTCCCAGCTCTACCTCCTCCCTCCCAGTGAGAGAGAGGACAGAGATGGGGAACAGGAGTTACAGTCAGTACATCACATGTTGTTCCTTCTGCTGTTCAGGGAGAAGAGTCTTCCTTCTGCTCTTGTGTGGGATCCCTCCCACAGGAGATAGTCCTCCGTCAACTACTCCTTTGTTAGTCTATCCCATGGGCAACAGTTCTCCACAAACTGCTCCAACATGGATCACTCTTCCACAGGGTGCACTCCTTCAGGCACAGCCTGCTCCAGCATGGGTGCCCCACAGGGTCACAAATCCTGCCAGGAGACCTGCTCCAGCACGGGCTGTTCTGTCCATGGGTCTGCAAGTCCCTGTCAGGAGCCTGTTCCAGCACGGGCCTCCCGAGGGCTCACAGCCTCCTCTCAGGCATCCACCTGCTCCAGCTGGGGGCTCCTCCATGGGCTGTGCATGGATCTCAGCATCCCCATGGACCTCCATGGGCTGCAGGGGCACAGCTACTTCACCATGGTCTGCACCAGGGGCTGCAGGGGAATCTCAGCTCTAGCACCTGGAACACGCCCTGCCCTCATTTTCCACTCACCTCGGTGTCTGTGGAGTTGTTCCTCACATGTGTTCTTTGGCCCCAATTACAATCTGCCTATTAAGGGGGTTTTTTCATCTTAAATATGTTATCACAGAGGCCTTACCACCACTCCTGACTGGCTTGGCCCTGACCAGCAGCTGGTCTGTCCTGGAGCTGGCTGGCACTGGCTCTATCTGACACGGGGGAAGCTTCTGGCAGCTTCTCACAGAAACCACCCCTGAAGCCCCAAAACCTGGCCACACAAACCCAACAAAAATGGTTTGAGTTTGGAAGAGACCTTAACGATCATCTAAGTCCAACCCTCAAACATTTGTCCAAACATGTCCTGAACCACCCTTATTCCTTCATAGAGCGCTACATGGAGAAACGTACTTACTAGCGGGCTAAAAAGTAGTTCTCTAAAAGTAAGTATGATAGAGACTTAATCATAATGTATACACAGTTTTCTTCATTGTGTTTCATGAAAGAAACAAGTGTAATATGCAAAAAATAGTTAAATGTAGTAAGAGAGCAGGGTTGGAGAATGTGTGGTACAATTAAGCCATTCAGGCTCAAAAGTCTTTAAACAAAGCTATTTCAGGGGTACCTTATGTCTCAATGTCTATGTATGCCTTTAGATAGAAAATGGAAATATAGCGTGTTAATCTATTTCGACAATCATACTCTCATTCTCCATGCATAAACACCAGTACATCAAGATTATTCAGTACAAACCTCTTATGTTAGAGCAGATAGACATGAATAAAATTTATTACAAAATTAAACCGCAACTAGAGAAAAGGAAATCCTGATTTAGTGTTGCATGTACCTGTGTAACTGCAAACTTAAAAGTATCTTCTCTGCAGAAAAAAATTAATTCATTTATGACTTCAGACCTGCTGCTAACAAGAGTAATATGTGAAAAGAAAACACACAAGAAACACTAAGCTTGACTGTAATCTGCTTTTACATTGAGCTGTCTTCAACACAGGACAAGGCTGGAAATAGTACACTAAGTTGAGTAATGGTTCAAAATGTCTGTAGTGTCAGTGGCAAGCTAGGCTTACCTAGAATTGTTAGTGAAATATTTTAATGTTAGAGCAACTAGAAGAGTCCTTTGAATTAGCTCTAAAAGCTGAGCTGTGGCACACCAAAAAGGAATGAGGCAACAAACTGAAGGGATGGAGGTTTTTTCCCTGCTATCCCATTATTGTTGCCTGCACATGGCACACACCCTTGCAATCCACCCAGCCTCCCCTCAGAATGTGGCAGAATCTGTTCCTTATGTCTGCTAGTGATGACACATCCTGGAGGAAAATTTTCTTGAGATTTGTTAACTTCTGAGGTGCCTTTCCTCATGTTCAAACAGAGGAGAAACTAGAAGGGGAGAATGACAGAGCTGGAAAGTGTTGATGTTTGTCCAGGGGCAAAAGCAGTTGTAGCCGCATTGGTTTGAGCTGAAGTGTGAAATATTATCTGTGAACTTCTTACTGAGCATTGAGAGAGCCATGGTCCAGAATTAAGTCAAGGGAACCAGACTTCCACTGCTAGTGGTGATGAGTACAAAGAGATCCATAAACTAAATATTCTCTCAAATGTCCCCAGAAAACAGTCTGAGGAAAATAAGGGCTCAGCAAAGCAAGACTTCCTGAAAATATTTAACAGCGAGCAAACATGGAAAGAGTAAGAGATTATTCCTTTATCTAGGCCAAGTCTCAAGTGCTGTCCATGGAATTTGTGAAAATACGCATAGAATTTGCCTCCATAATCTACAAGTTCTAAGGGCAATGATTCTACTTGCATTTGGTTCCAAATATATTTGAGAAGTAAAATGTTATTTTCTTGGTATTAATAGTCTTCTCAAACGTGAGCCTTTTCTCTTTTAAAATTAGTATCTTTCTAGAAGGCACAACACTCACCACCTTAATCTGTGGGAGCTTAGAAACACAGTTTTGTTACAAATGTCAACTAAATGGTAGTTGATGCAGCTGCACTCCTGCCCTATGTACCTGAGCTAAATTCTGCTTGGGCTAATTAGCCGTGAAAGAACGTCGTCAAGTCTCAGAAGAATGAACATGGACAATTCCTTCCAGACTGACATATTATTCTCTAACACAAAGCTGTTTTAGTTTTCTGTCAACAATTCTCATGGAGATGAATTGGTGTTAGTTAAGCCCAGTGCCCAGTAACAGCAATGCAATAAAATGGTCAAGAGCACTTGTCATCCAAAGCCTCAATTTGCTATTTTGTTTACTGTTCCTCAGCTATTATTCTTAGAATAGAATATATTGCCTCATAAACAGAAAGAAAACAATAACACCTACTAAAAAGGATCATTTAAAGAAATGTTTAGCAAGACCATTTTCTCAGCCGCAGGGTGTCAGCCTTCATTCCTATCCCAGGCTATAGGTAACATGCTCGCAGTTTGTGAACTGGTTTGCTACAGAAAACTTGAGATCAAGCAAACAGCAGATGATGGGGAAATGTGTAGTTTGAGACCTGATGGAAGTGCACTGATATTCACCAGCCTTTGTACAGGTCCTTCACACTTCCTTCCATTACAGGACAAGAGCACATCCTTTAAAGGATGAAGAGGACAGTGAGAGACTCCAAGCTGCACGTAAAGATAAACTACTGCTATGATTACCACTATCAGATTGCCTTACCAAATGTATTTCCTATTCCCTTTTGCATTTCTGAGTTGTTCTTGAGAAAAAAGAATACAGAACAAAAAACCAAACAGAATATTAACAAAAACAAACTCTGAAGAACAAAAAAGCCAAACAAGAAAAAAACCCCAAACCCCACCCAAAACCACTACAACAACTATAAAAAAAAACAACAAAAAGCCCTCACAGAACAAAACAAAATAAGCCAATTAGGACAGCTTGCTTGAATTTCCACTGACCTTCTGGATGGTTCTTGTAACAATCACGTATCTGTGAACATGGTGAATTCTCTGCTGCTGGAAAGAACTTGGTCTACCATCCAGAGGTATGAAGTCACTCTGCAGTACACATCAGTAAGCTGGGCTTGGTACAAACACACCATATGACAAAAAAGGGACTCTGCCACTTCATCTACCCCAGCAAAGGAAAGAGTTAAACTGAACCTAGAGAGAAAAAAAGATCAAAACACTTCTTTACATGCCCAGACAGTTTAATTGATAGGGGTCTTCTGGTAATTGAGCCAATTTAGTGCTCACCTTCTCAATGAGTATTGGATCCAGAACAGAAACTCCCCCAAGATGGGGTCAGTTGCAGGTCTGACCACTAATTAGAGTAGAAGGAAGTGGATGTTTCGCTGTCCTTCATGCAGCCTGACTCCTCCTCACCCTTCATTTACTTCTCCCATTACAGAACTCCTAGTTTAACATCTTTCTTGCCCTTCTCAAGGCAAGCTCTGGTCTTGCCTGCCTTTAAGGTTGATGACCATTCTAGCTTTGTGATGAACAGCCTGCAAGCCCAGGGTCACCCAACACTGAGGTACTCAATTCAATGGGCTGCCCTTGCACTGGGAAATCTGAAGGCCTGGCATTTTTTCTCCCCAGCAGACTGCTGGACAGACTGCTAAGGAGCTGGGTTGGCAAGCTGGCATGAAACTGGGCAGGCTTTTGACTGAAACCTGCATGGCAGGCGAGTTTGGAAATGTGCCTGTGTTTTGTCAGAAGATTTGTTAAAACAGACACATTCCCACAGAATGTTCTGATTTTGATTAATCAGCATTTCAGGGTGGGTAAAGTGTTCTCCTGGAAGATTTCTGATTATCTTTGCCGACAATAAGCTGCACATTTGCAGCATTCCCAATTGCAATGATTCTTCACTGTCTTCCACTCAAAATGCTCCCCCTGATGATAGTGTAAGTGCTTCCCTGCAGGAATGCTAAGCTCTGCCATGTCTGTCATGGGCAAGGGCAGGGTGTGACACAGGCAAGGACTCCAGACCTGGGCTGTTTGGTATTAGAGCAATATTTTGCAGGTGAACAGAGAGAAAATGTCCTTCCTATAACCAAAGTACCTCACAAGTATTCATACATATGAATTGCATTGCTCAGGTTAGTTAATCTCACACATATCTGCTCCCAGTTTACAGTTTAATATTATGAATTACAGGCACTGGAACTGCTGAATTAGAAAAACAAAGCAAGCGTGCAGGTTAAAGAAAAGAAACTCATACCATTCTCTGCTCTTCTTTCTGTGTTCTCACTTCACATTACCACCCTGCTTTCCCACCCACCCCCTGCCTCCCTCACCCTCAGTGTGCCTGGTATACATTTTAAAAGCCAATGTTATTTGTTTTTTTGACAACAAGGTTAATTTTTATTTTGAGAATAACAACAAGGTTTTGCTTGCTCTGAGAAACTGAGACTTATTCTCAGGGTCTGCATTTCAAAGTGGGATTTGACACACAGGAAAACCAGAGGAGTATAAGCCTGTCATGCTTGGCTTTGGTTTTGGTTTAACTGATTCATTAATTTTAAGACATTATACAGCATGAGATTCTACTGTCCGTCTGTGCATCTGTGAGTCATGAGGTAGACTGGGTCTAAGAGAGGGCCAAGTCACAACGTCCACATGCAGATTTTGTTTTTCCAAAATCTGAGGAAGTTCAGATTTGAGGGTTTGGGTTTGGACCATCTCAGGAACATCCAAGGATTCAAGGATTCCTGTTCAATTAGCTGTGGAACATTTCTTTTTCCTTTCCCTTCTATTCCTACCACTTCGGATTTTATTTCAGCGATTGTTTCTGCCATGATTGGAAAAATTAACGAAAAAGTAATCACTGTTACGTTATCCTTCTGCTGGGATTAGAAGGAAGAAGGAACAGAAATGTTCCACTAAATGATAATAATATTTCCCACATTTGCAGTCACCTATGGCTAACTAGTTGTCAGTAATATCTGAGTTACTCAGAAGTAATATCAATAGCAGTGACAAACTCCCTAATGGATTTCATGATCAAGGATTTTCAGGCTCATATTTTTGAAGTCAAATATCTCTTTCTCAGGGAAGTGAGGAAGCTATTAGTTTGACAATTAAAATATACATCTGAAAGGAAACATTTATGTTATAAAGGCTTTCTTAATGTAGAGAGTTGCTCCTGTTTCTGAATACTATCACTCTCAGGGCTTTCTCATCTTCTCTGCTGATATCAATTAACAGATGATATTTTGTCCCTGGTTCATCAGTGCTTATCTTGTACTTCAAATTCATCAAAGACCAATTTTTTGATGCAGGGGTAATTTTTCTCTGGTTCTCTCTCATTTTTGTTTTCTTCAGCTCTTGCTAATCTCTAGTTGCAGAATCCAAGTTTACCATACAATGTGCAAGAGTTGCTCTTTGTCCTTTCTATTTAGTTTTCTGCATGTTGCTATATAATACTCTCTGCAGTCCTTTCTCTTAAAAATCACACATTTGCATGCACACTTTTAAAATATGGAATGAACATCTTCAGGCGCAAAACCTTCTTCATTTGTTCTTTCACAAGTTGGTGGAAAATGTGTTTTAAAGCAATATAAACCTTGCCCCTACTACCTAAGAAGGAATACGGTGGTAAATGGAAGTTTAAGAGGGAAGAAGTGGAACTTTGTGGAATAACATTCTGAAACACACTTGGATGTTAAAATCAAGAGAATAGTTGATTCTGATAACTCGAAAGAAATTTAGTTTACTAAAGGGCTAAAGAACATGTTATGCTTGAGATTTAGTGTTAATAGAAAAATACCAACTTGCTTTTTTTTGACTAATGGTAGCAGCATAAGGTTGCTAGTTATGTGAGAAACTACAAGTGTAAAGATTGATGTCTCTAGTAAAGGCATGGTGTTAATGTGCAGATTGCGGCTCTAATAGAAACATACTTTGAAGTAAACAATCATACTGTGGACTAATATGATCAGTAGGCTGATGGCCTACATCAACAACCTAATGGGAAAAGGGGGCAGGAAATCCTGAACATAGATGACACAGCCAAGAGGTGATCTTACAAAAATAAAAATAAAACTTAAAAAAAACAAAAGTGAACATAAAAATAAAAAATAAAATTATAATAATAAAATAATAAATTGGAGGAAGTAGGAAGGTGATTGTAGTAAAACAAGGAAGGAGGCATCGAAGGAGAACGAGTAAACAGAGGTTAGGGCAGTCAGTAAAGATGTCAGAAACAAACTGGATGCACAGATTAATGGGGCTGGACTGAATGACATTGACTAATGCCACTATTTTGGGTAAGCTACAGAAGACAGAATCTGACTGTGAGAACCAGTTCAGTCTTCAGAGTGCAGGAGGAGCCTGGCATAAAAATTTCAAAGACATGGTACAGGAGAGCCATATGACACCAAACAGTGGCCAAGCATGAGCTGTAAGTGTTAATTGTTAACACCTAACCTCAGATAATGGGACACAATTATCTAGTTTTCTAGTTTCTAGGTTTTTTCTAGTTGAAGTTTCTTAGCATAGAATGGAGATATTCTTTACATGTTCTCTCTTCACAGATGTGTTTCATGACTTAAATTGACCCAGTTTATTCCAATCATAAGTGCTACGTAAATATCCCTCTGTAATATGAAAAGAATTAGCCACAGTCATTCTGAAAAAAATAAAAATGCCAAACTTTACTAATAAATACATCAGTGGATGTAGAAATACCATTTGTTATATTAATTTTTTTTCAGCTTGAAGATTAACAGAAACAAAAAATCACCTTTTCTGCCATTCTGTTCAACCTCCTTCCTTCTTTCTCTATTTATAAATAGAAATTTCTTTCTATTTATAAATAGAAGTAAATCTATTTTCATTAATAAGCCCCAGATGTTTCTCACACAACAGTTTTCTGCAACAAACTAAACAAATCACCAGTGTTGACACTTCTGCCCTCACTGACTCTACCAACCAAGCGAATATTTAACTGGCTGTTCCTATGGAGCCTTTTTTCTGAACCTTATTTTATACAGGATGTAGCAGCAAGAGAGAAGGAAATGTCTTATGTTCCTCTTTGCAGAACCTGATGGGTCAGAAGACTACACTAGAGAAATCTTCCTTTTTGCAGAAGATACTAATCTTCTTGACAAGGGTATGCCCAGGTACCCTAGTGATTGATTTGTCATCTGTTTCCAGGAACATGCTCTGCTACTCTTCAGTTCACTATCACCTTTTCTGAGTGCAGAAGAACACCTCTCATGCTTGTCAGTAGTTTTTCTTTGATTCCTGGCCTCTACACAGCAACAACCTCACCTTCTCAGTGGAAGAAATGAGGGCAGGCTCCTCTATATAACAGCATATGTAAAGGTTTAACTCCAAGAACATCTCACAGCTAAAGAGTAAAAATGAGGTTTTTTGAGGTTTGCACACTTCTCGGTAGATAATGGTGAAATAAAGCCCATGAAAGCTAACTTTATGTGAATTGGATGGAGTTTTAACTGCACTCTACATGGCTACCTTCAGACACATTATGTCCGTGTAATACTCCCAATTTTCATGCTTTAACTGCTAACGGGGATTTATGCAGTGGCCACTGCACCAGCACAGAGTGTTTTCTACTCCCCCAAACATGGCTAAAAGCAAGCAGCAGTGCTCCATGTTACTGCTTGAAATGGCTGCAGTCTGTGTACAGGATCATGTCTCTCCCAGCTGAAAATTATGTGTGTTCACTGCTGGCTATGCACTGAGCAGGTAGGTGTTTCACAGCAGAGCAGAGTGAGCTCAAATTTCCCATTGTGAAGCACCAAGCCTTTTATTACAGGCTCACTAGAGCAGATGCTTTG
Organism: Hypocryptadius cinnamomeus; assembly: GCA_013400635.1. Lineage (NCBI taxonomy): Eukaryota > Metazoa > Chordata > Aves > Passeriformes > Zosteropidae > Hypocryptadius > Hypocryptadius cinnamomeus. The sequence continues at coordinate 5,821 of VYZP01023004.1, read as the reverse complement.
TGGGTTGCACAGCCATAAAATAGTTCTTGATTAGTGTTACTTCACTGCTAGTAAGTTGTTGGTGTTTTTACTGCAGCTGGACTTTGGAACAGAGCCAATTTGGTGTTAGTACTTTCTTTTTAGGAAACAAGTTTTCTTGCTTCTTTCTTTTTCTACCTGATTCCCCTTATCCTAAATTCAATGTCTTCTTATATTTTTGATGAGTAGCGGGTGATCTCTCTATGGTTATAGCTCACCAGCAGGGTTTTCAGGGAAAGGGACCGTGAAGAAACAAAGCTCGTCCAGTCATCATGTAAATATCTGTATGCTGCTCCAAATTTAAGAGAGCTTCTCATATCCAGCTTATCAGGTTCACATCAAACTTTGCAGTGTCTGGAAATCCAGTCCTTGGCTTGAGGAGTGAAGCAGATTAGCCTCTGACTTACAGCTAGAAAAACCTCCATAGTACCTAGGGCCAGCAACGTGCATTCCCTGGCACATTCTTTGTCTGCCATATTTCTATATCCTGTCTCTTTATATAATACGTGCATAGTTTTGAATAACATGGGTTTAAGACCATTTCAAAAATTTTATTTGCTCTCTAGAGTAGTATCAGGTGTGTATTTCCATTTCCAGGCTCTGTTTAAGTATCTGATCATCATCCATGCACAGATGCCAACAGTTTCTATTTCCTTTTGCAAGATGCTTAAACAAATCAGGTCATTACCAGCTGTCTGTGTTTGCTGCTGAAGCTGCAGTAACACAAATGAACATTACTGGCAAAAAATCTCCAAGAAAAAGGTTTATCTTTGTCAAGGACTGACATATGTTTCTTAAAATCATACAGGATTCACTTTCAAAGCATTTTGCTACTGTTACTGAGCAGTATCAGAGTTCCTACTGTGCTGACAAAGCTCAACATTGTGCTGGGCTCAATTTTATGAGGATGCCCACATTGGCATGTGCAAGGAGAGCTAGCCAGAAGACTTTTATTTCCTGAAGCCCGAGGTGCATGCAGGGCTGAGTGGTGTGCAGGGCTGGGGTCAAATGGCTTCCTGCCCAGTGCCACACTGTGGGTAGGATGTGGCACGTCAGGCACCCAGCAAGATGGGATGTTGCAAGCAACTGCCACAGCACAAATCTGTATTTTAATAAGGCATATCCCAGGCAGTATTAAGCACTGAAAGGAGATGTCCAACTAGGAAAAGCCAGGCTGTGGTCCTCTCCACTGAGGTGGAGTTACTGAATCCTGAAGGGTCACTTAACCCCACTCTCTCCACTTTGCCTCTTCATCAGTTTGCTTAGCTTCTTCACTCTTCCACTTGTCTTTCCTCCTTGACCTTCAGCAAAGTGTTTGAAGAATAAGGATTATTACACTGGTTTTGCATTGAAAACTTTATTTTACATTGCAAAAATTGTGTGTTTGATATAAGTTTTAATAAAGGGTCTAATTAGATTGTTGAAAAAACTGAAAAGCAGTAGCATGATGGAGAGAAAAATAAGGAAAAAGGTGGAGTCAAGAAACAGCTGTGAGGGTGTAAAGAGATCTCTATATCTGGTTGCACAGGTGACACACCCTGCCCAAACTAAGCCTTGCTTAGGCCAAGCACGCATACACAAATTTCACTGGTTCTGTTTGGCCTACAACAAACTTGCAAAGTAATTGATATCTGTACAGAGGAGCTCCAAGCGTACGCAGCCTGTTTCAGCTGAGTGTGCTTTCTACAAACCTAACCTGGCTAGTGAGTAGTATCCTAGAGCCAGTTTCAGTGAGAGGACACTGGTGTAAGGGTGTGCATGATTCAGGAACCCCCTGCAATGACAAACTGCCATTTTTACACACTGCTGTTTCAACTCTGGTGGGGGAAAGCACCATGAGATGACAGAGGTTACGTTTGAAGCTCAAAAAATATTTGTATAAAGTTGTGTTTTGTGATAGCCCAATATCACAACATACCAGACACAGTGTGTTCTCCCACCTCCGTAACAAGAGATATGCTAGTAGCTTTGACCTTCACACCACAAGCAGCTTAATATTTCTAGATGTCTGTGTCTCAAATGTAGCCATATTGCTGATGGTGATTTTTGTGGACCAAGTGGTATTAGTATTAGTATTAGTTCTGCAGCTAGATTAGATGCAAAGAGCTGTTGAAGCTGCTTAAGATAGTGACAGCTAAGCAAATAACTCCTACTCTTCTCTTTAGACCAAACAAAAGCTTCAAGTAGTCTTGCAAGTTCTAGTTTTAAGCACGAATAAAGTGCAGCCCTCAGAAATTACTTCAAAATAAAGGTAAATTTAAGGAAATAAATTGGATTTTCTTTTACCATTTTCTGTGTTCATAAAAATAAAATTGCCATAATATGAACAGCAGGGGGAAAATAAGCAGTGAAAGAACATCACCATTAAAGCACTCATCGTGAAGCTGAAAAATGTATTTTCATAGTATTATTTGAGTTCCAAAGATAGCTCTGGAAAAGGAGGTCAGCATGGAATTGGGGCATTAAAAAAATGTTGGCTAAAGACGGGAAAGGTCGTGACTGTTTGCACAGTGGTCTACTTTCTACAGTAAAAAAACCCCACCAACAATAAAAAACAGTTAAGGAGAGATGATGATTCAGTGCTGCAGGAAAAAAAAAGCAATGTGTGTGATTGGTGAGCACACTCGCCCCATCTATGAAATCATCTACATGCGTGGCTAGATGAACATCTGCTGCATAAAGTCAGCACTGGTTTCAGTATGCCACAAAACAATTTGGCTTTTGCTTATTTTCTGAGGAATGGTACAGGAAGAATATATACTATACCCGAGTAGCTAATAATGTAGCATTTAATAATGACATCAGTGAGCAAGCAATGCTAATAAAATTCAGCATCTTTGTCTCAAATGTGTTGTTAATCCAACATGATTCAGAAATGGATGAACGGGGGTGGGAAAGTAATCAAGCATACTTGTTTATGTTATTTCCTCTATTCTTTATCAAGAAAACTAAATGCCAGCATGTGATCAGCTCTGATTCCAGCACACAGTTGTTTGCAATGAGTGTTTTAATGGACTGCTCGAACTGACGGCAGAAATGAGAAAGATCATGCCACAAATTCAGCATATACATACAATATAAATCTGGCCTGTATTTATCAGTGATTAAGTATGACAGGGAGTAGTAGCTTATCCAGGAAATTCCATATGCTATGTGGGCCAGATCCTCAGCTGGTACAAACCAGTTAAGCACCAGTGAAGTACTAGCAGTACAGTAGGGATGATTGTAGCTGCCAAGTTTGATGCTGCACCATGTGTGATATTCTATGCCAATTATTTAACAAGCTTATTAGGTATTTGCATGTAATTTGCATATAACCAACTTCCTTTTTTGAAAGCCTGCACTCTAGTACTGTGGGGGTGGAAAGCAGCGTTGCTGCACAAAACCTTCAGCTTAACTACTGAGCATGTAAAAATTGGTGGAGGTTTTTATAGCCACTCATGTTCTGTAGTTCCTTACCTATGACTGACAAACTTATATGGCATCTTCTAGTAACTAAAAATGGTGGCAAAGAAACTTGTGCCTAGGAACTGCTGCTGAGAGTCTTGGCCTCTCAAATCCTGCCCCAAAATCCTGTGCCTTACAGCAGCCACACAACATCAATTACATATGAGCATGTTTAATTCTACAGATCCAGCTGAGATTTGTGTTGGTAAACTTCAGTCAGAAGATTATAATCAACCATGCTCCCAGGCATTTAGTCTTCTAATACAACGCTAGTATCTTTCACAAGAGAGTTACTAGGGGGTGCTTGGGAAGTTTCCTCTGTGAAAGTGATGTCTGAGATTTGGTAGCCACTAGCAGGCCGGCGCACAATATTTCAGTTGCTCTACCCCACCCAGTTCCTAAAAAGTCAGCTCTTATCAACTCAGTGTTAGTGGACTTCACATGAAAATTCACTTCTCTAAT
>VYZP01022972.1:0-26265 GCA_013400635.1 Hypocryptadius cinnamomeus | reverse complement strand
GAATCCCAGACCTGATTAGTGAGGTTCCTGATGCTGAAATGCTGTTTGTTTTCCAAAGTGCTGCTGCAGAGGCTGGAGATGGCCAGGGGAGTGCACACATGGCAGGGACAGGAGAGAGCAGGGTGTCAGTGGGAGCAGCACCAAAGAGCCCAGGTACAGCACCTGGAAGAATCAATTGGTTAATGGCTGCTTTTCCAGATGGGAATGGCGATTTAATGAGCACAAAACTGATTTATTGATGACTCGGGAAGCTCGCCTTGCTAAGGAGACAGCTGATTCCTGCCTGGTTCCTGCTCTCCCTCACTGCCAGCTGGGCCAAAGGGCAGCAATTTGGGGAGCAGGAGCTCAGGGAACTGGCACACCCAAAGGGACATCACCCTGTCCCCTGGCTCGGGACAGTGCCAGCTCTCAGTGAGCTCTGGGCAGAGCCATCCAGCCGTGAACAGCTCCACCGGAGGAGTTTTTGCCCTGTCAGGATCCCCGTGCCCCTGCAGCATCCCGGCGGGAAGGCAGCCCCATCCCCGGCCCCCATCCCGGCTCCCCGCCGGGCGGCAGCAGGATTTGCAGGCTGCTGACACGGACATCCTGCGTGGGTGAGGGAGGCTCTGCCGTGGAGCAGAGCCCTCCAGCAGCCGCTTTCACTCACAGATTTATTGGTGCTGCGAGGAAAACGAAACCATGTGGAGCCTCTGTGCGGAGCCGGGCAAGGAGCTGGTGGAGCAGACGGAAATTTCCTGAAAGGTGAATATGGCAGAGCATTAAAAGACAAATAAATACAAAAGCTTTGCTTTATTCCTCTGTCTCAGCTGTGTTCCAGCTTGCCCCAAAGCCCAGGGAGTAGAGGAATCCAAGACTTTACAGTGGATAAAAAGCCAAACCAGAGCTCCCTGCACCCCAAACACCCCAATATCCCCCAGTGTCTACAGCCAGAGGCACACCCAGTAAAGCACATTGATAGGACAGCCTGCCCAGATGGGATAATCCTACCCAGCCCCAGGGAGTCTGGGGACGCTTTAGGAGTGGAGGGGTGGAGGTTTATCTCCCCCATATTTGTCTCCTGTCACATGCCTGGCAGCAGCAGGAATCTTCCTGGCAGATCCAGAGCACGGCTATTCCTGAGCACTGTCATGGGATTGATCTCCAAGGTGTTCCCTCCTGGAACACCTCACTGGGAAGCCAAATCTCCCGTCCCTGCAGCAAATCAGGAATCCTTGGCCACAGATCCCCTGTCCCACGGAGCCCCTGGCACTGCCAGGAGGGTGGGCATGTCCTGGCCCCAGCCCCAGCCTGGCCCAGGGCGAGCTGCCCCATGGATCCCATGCAGGGATGGTGTTTTTCCTGCACATACCTCACCCTGCGCCCATCCCCACTCTCCAGCCTCTCCCCTGCCTGCCACGTTGAGCCCAGATGTCTCCTTTAAAGGGGAACGGCAAAGTTTTGTTTAAAATAACACTATTTAAAAAAAAAAAATACAGTCCTTCCAAGATGGCCAGCAATTAATCAACTCTCCTTGCAGGCTCCGAGCTTGCAGACACATTTGAAAGCAAAGCCCATGGAGCTGAGCTCCCTGCTCACCTGCCAGCCCCACCCTGGGATTTCGGGTGTCCCCTGCCAGGATCTGATGGAGCCTCACTGAGCCAGACCTGGGTCCTGGCCCAGGCACAGCTCCAAGAGATGCAGAGGGAGAATTCCAAGGCTGGAGCTATCCTGCTGCTACATTCCTTGTGCACAGAGCTTTAGATGCTGAACTGGGAAAACAGGGAGAGCTGGGTGCCCTGCTTGCACATTCCCCCTGTGCTCCACTGCAGCAGGAATCTCAGGTCTGAAAAAATGAGATTTGTGTCTTTTTCCCTTATGCCTCTCCTGTGTCACCCCTAAACCAGCCCTGCACAGGCTGTGGCGTGGGAGGCAGCAGAGACCAGGTCCTGCAGGGCTGTCCCAGCTCCTCATCCCCAAGGGGGAAAGCCCATGGCCCCATCTCAGCCTGGGACAGCTTCCCAAGCCCCAAATCTCTAAACAACTCCCCTCCCCCATGACCTGCTCCCTGTCCCCCCACCCGAGGTTTTCATTTATCAGGAGAATTATTAAAACAGCCATTTCTCAGCTGTCTAACGTTTCAAACCCCGCTCCCATTCATCTGATAAATATTTACAGAGCTTGACATTGTCTTCAGCTCATTCCCTTCTGCAGCAAACAATCCCAAACTCCTGCTTCCCTTCTCTTGGGGCTCATGGAGCAGCACTGCCCACCCTGGCATGGCCAGGCCCATGTGGCCCCTCTTGCTGCCCTGCTCAGGGGTATGAGGGGGGAATTGCCCACCCCTCCTTTGCAGTCACCCGCTGTCCCTCTGCACGGTGCCAGAGCTGCGGGGGTGCCCAGCTGGCATCGGCCACCCTGAGCCCATCCAGCCCCGTCGGTGTCACCAACTCCACCCCACCATCCCAGAGCCATCACCCCGACCCTGACAAATGTCCCAAGGGGGCTCCAAGCCCCATCCAGCCTTGCCTGGGACCCTTCCAGACATACAGCAGCCACAGCTTCTCTGGGCATCCTGTGCCAGGGCCTCTCCAGCCTGGCTTAGCTGTTTCCCCTCTCAGAGCCCATTTTCTGTGGGGCACAGAAGTTTTGTACCTTCACAGCTACTTCTGCCACCCAATATCTGATCATTCTGCAGGCAAAGGAGGAGGCACAAGAAGCTGCAGTGTTCATTTGTTAGACATCATGTAGAAGCCAAAATCCACGAGGTTTATCTGGTGAACTGTGACGCAGCTGAGCCCGGCCATGACCACAAGGAGCCCCCTGGGATCTCTTCACAGCCCTGATCTTGACCAGACATCACCCAGGAGCCCACCCCAACCTGTCCTTTGGCTGCCAGCAGCTCCACGGGCATCACTTCCATCCGACCCCAGCTGCTGTCACCCCCCATGGTCATTAACTTCAGACAACACCCCCTCACCCTCCCACCCCTCGCTGCCGCTCAGAGCCTGCTCAGCCTGCGAGTGACAGCGAACACGGCAATGGTGGCAGCAAAGCCATCAAGTGACACAGCTCCAGCTGCAGCTGGGGCTTTGCAGCACTGAAGTGATGTCTCACTGCTCTGCTGCACTGATCCTGTTAAACGCCAATTGAAACCCTGATCACAAAAGAGCCGAGCCCGCCATTCCAGCCCGAGGAGGGATGGATGGCAGGGAAGGGAGAGCTGCAGCCTGCCCTTCACTGCAGTGCCGTGGAGAGCAGTGAAAGGGGCCTTTTCATCTCTCACCTCCTCTCCCCGGGCCAATGCAGGCCCTGCATTAACCTCCAGGGCTTCCCCAGCCTAAATTCAAACAGCTCAAGGTTTCCAGCACTCCCTTTAGGATACTGCTCTGCAGCCTATGGAGCTGCTCTGCTCTATGCAGTTTCCCTGGGAGTCAGCTTAAATACTTCATTTCTCCCCCCTCTGTCCTAATTAGGGCTAGCAAAGCAATGAGAATATTATTTACAAATTATTTGAAGCTGAGGTTCGCACACAGAATCCCGAGCAGCCGGAACACGTTTGCAGGAAGCACGTGTGCCACGCTCGGAGTGTGACATCCAATTATCACCCACCTGGACCTGTTTGAGCTCACTCCCCAAGGACCTTCCCAAGCCACTGGGTGCTCACAGCCATCCAGCCCTCAGACAAACCCTCAGAAATGCCTTTTCCACCCTCTGGAGGCCAAAACATCAACTGGAGCATGGGGTGACAATGCAGGGTACCCCCATTCCCCGGGGTACCCCCCCAGGCAGCCTCAGGACACACGGGCTCCTTGCCATGCACCAAGCACGGGGCTTTTTGGGAGCTGCTCTGTCCTAGGATGTGTCTGGAGCTACATCTCCTCTCTCCCTGGTCCCCTGATGCTCCCCCCAGCCAAACTCTGCCAGAGGATGGGTCCCTGCCTGCCTGGGAGCCATCTCCAGCAGGACACTGACAGCAGAGCAGGGGTACACTGTCCCTGTCACAGAAAAACGCCTTCAGAAGAGGCCGAGCAGGATATGAACACATTGCAATCCCCCATGTGCTGCCCTTGAGTGGAGAGGGTCTGTAGAGACTCCAGTTTTAAGCCCCCCTTTCAAAGGCTTTTATTACAGACTTAGTCATAAAACTCTGCCTGGGGCGGATTTGGCACTCGGGGCCTCGGCCCGGAAGCCAAACCCTTTTCATTTTTTAATAACATTTCATGAAAATCCATTTGGCCCTTTGTAACTCGGACAGGTGGGAAAACAATAGAGGTTTCTACTCCCAGCCAGCCCAGCCTGGGGGCTGCTCCCTTCCCCAGGACCCTGGGGACCCCACAGCCACAGCCAAGGGTGGGACAGGGCTGGCAGTGGTGACAGGGACCCGTTGGCAAAGCCCTGAATTATCAAGGGGTGTGTGAGAGCTGCACTTCCATCCCAGTCTCCAGGTCCATCTGCTGGAGGATGGGGATGTTTTACCCACCCAGAGCTGAGATGGGGGAATGCTGTTGCCCCTCCATTGCCTTGCCCAGGATCAGAGCCCCTGGCGCTGCCAGCACCAGGCAAGCCCTGTGCCTGTCCCCAGCTGGGTACCCACGTGTCCCCACAGCCCTTCCCTCCAGCCAGGATCTGGATACTCCAGCTGCCCACCACACCAGAGCCACTGTCACCCTAAAGCCACCGTCACTTAGAGCCACTGTCACAAAGGCTCGAGATGCTGTTCTGGGGAGGGAGGTGAAACCTGAGCCCCGGGAGGGCGACATCAGCCTCGGAGCCCTGAGCGAGGGGCTCCTGGCGTCGGGCTCTATTTGTACAGCTTGTACCTTAATGCTCCCGCAGTTTAGACAATCGGGAGGGAGCAGCAGCTCTGCAGGGAAGAACAGGCCGGGTTTAGCACAGCCAGCGTGAGCTGAGCCCTCGGGGAGGACAGAAGCCCGGGCACGGTGTTCCCAGCGCAGCAGGACAGAGTCCCCAGCTGTCCCATGGGACCAGGGGACAAGCTGTGCCTGCTGCCTGCACTGGGAACAGGGATGCTGCAGCCCTAGGAAGAGGGGTCTGAGGGCACAGGAGTGCCCATGCACCCCGTGCAGAGGAGCAGTGTGTCCCCAGGCAGGCAGAGGGAGCAGCCCCCCAACATCAGCCCCATGATGCTCCCATCCCCTGTCACTCGAGTCCCCTCCTCAGAGGGCTGCAGGGGCAGTTTAACACCAGATCTGTGTTTGAAAGGTGGGAATTATGAGTCTGTCAGCATTTCCATTATGAGCCCTGATTAATTTGGGGGTACAGGGTAGGGTTAGGAGTTGTCATTCCAGATGTGAATTTTTGCTTTAATTCCCCTTAAAAAAAAAAAAAAAATGAAGGGGGGGTGGGGTGGGGGGTGTTTAAATCCTTTAACTTTGTGTTTTCCCTTTCAAAGGAAGGAAAATATGTGCCGTCTGGGTCTGTTTTGTTTTTGCTACAGAGCTCCAAATGCTGTTTGCCAGGTTCATGGCCATGAGGGATTTCAGTCGAGCCGGGATCGCCTCTGTCCTTTATGGGATTGCCACATTTTTATCAGGGAATCCTAACTGGGGGATCTCCCTGGAAACAGCCCAGATGTATGGGAAGGGACCTCTGAGCCTCTTGGTGTGACACTGAGGCAGTGCAGTGGGTACCTGCTCCCAGAGAACAAGCTGCAGCTGGAAGAGGTAGGTTTAGATGGGATATTGGGGAAAAAATCCTTCCCTGTGAGGGTGGTGAGACCCTGGCACAGGCTGCTTAGAAAAGCTGTGGCTCTGGAAGTATTCAAAGCCAGGTTGGACAGGGCTTGAGCAAGTGTCACCATGGCAGGGGTGTGGAAGAAGATGAGCTTTAAGGTCCCTTCCAACCCAGATTTTTCTGAGGTTTGGTGGTTCCCACCATTGGATGGAAGCAGTGTGCTGGCAGCTGAGAGCATGCATGCTCTGGCAATTCAGCCAAGGCAGAGCTTTCCATTCACCCAGGAAAAGTCTAAACCCTGTGGAGGGGGCTCTCTCCAGGCTGCTCCATTCCCTCTGGCTCTCAGGCACGTCAGATCCCGCTCCCAGCCACGTGCAGCAGCAGGACTGCAGGAAGTTGCCATCCCTCCCACCTCCTCTGCTTGGAAACATCACTGAGAGCTGGTGGGCTCAGGATGCAAGAAATGGGCCCAGAGCTCTGCAGAGACAAGCCCAGAACCCCAGGACTGGCTGCAGCTGCGTGGGGAGGTGGGGGCTGTGCTATGGCCAGGGCCCTTTTATTGCCATCTTTTCACTTGAGACTCTGCCTGGCAGCTTTTCAGCTCCTTGCAGAGACACGGTTGCTGTTGTTGTTGCTGCTGCTGCTGCCAGGAGAAGACTCACAAATAAACTCCCCATTAATGCTGCCTTGTATCAAAGTTGGGATCAGCGTTTTGCAGTGAGGGCTGAAGGAGCTGCATCTGCTCACACAGCCTTGGGGGCCGTGGGGCTGGCAGGGAGCATGGGGCTGCCAGCACCAGCCCAGCCAGCCCCTGCCTCCCTTGTTCCACTCCCTCCCTCTGTGACAGGGTGGGGAGAGGAGTCAGAGGCAAGCCAGAGCTGGAGAACCAGGGCATCCCAAGGAATACAGAGCTGGGAGTGAGAGCAGCTGAGAGCAGACCCTAAAACTTTTCTGTCTTTAGGGGCCATTTAACAAATAGCTCTAAAACCAATAGCACTGTAAAGTGTGTGACCATGCAGGGTCCTGCATCCCTAAAAACCTGCAGCATCATTGTCCCCAGTCATAACCTCCACACACATCCATCCCACAGGCAGTGTCTGTGCTTGTGGGGATCTGTGGGGACTCTCCCTGCCACCAGCCCCTCACATCCCACATGTGCTCCTGCCCCCTTCACGTGTGACACAACCCATTTACTTTCTTCCCAGGGAAATTCATGTTTCCTCATGAGGGACGATAGATTAATTGCTGACATGAAGAAAAACTGCAGGAAGAGCAGAGTTAAAAACCCGAGAGTGATCAAGGGAAAGGAAACCCTGTGCAAACACAGGGTATCTCTGGCAGATCTGGTGCTGCCCCTGAGCCCAAAGGGCTGCACTTCAGCCTCTGTGTGCTGCAGGTCCCAGCAGCAGCAGCAGCAGCAGGAGCCCATGTTCCAGGAGGGAATGCTGATGGATAGGGGGTTGCCGAGGAGGCAGGAGGGAGAGAGGAACTCACTTTGTCCTGGGGACATGAGCATGCCAGGACCCACACCCATGTGTGCTCTGCCACAGGGGCTGTTCCCCACCTCACCCCAGTCCCTGACCCCTGTTCCCAGCCCCTATCCATGATCCCTGACCCCTGGTCCAGCCCCAGTCTTGGGTACTCTTCTGTGCCCTTTCCCTGCAGGTGCTCAGCAGCCAAGACCCCAAAATTCCAGCTCTGCACCCTCCTAAGTGCCAAAGCAACTCACAGGATGATCCCCACAGCTTTGGAAAAATCATTCCTTTGGTCTCTACGACTTGATACAATTTAGGAGCCTGACTGTGGGAGTGAAAGGTCCATGTACCCATCGTCCCCAGCTCCAGGCCACAGGATACAGCTACAGCTGATGCCACTGCCATGAGTGCCTGGAGGAGGAGTCCAGGGGAGACGTGGGAATGGCTTTCAGGATCAGCACGGGAGTGCAGGGAGTGCAAGGAGCACTGGGCCAGAGAGTGCTTGTTCTGCACTCTGGAAATTAACACCTGGGCTCTTCATGGGGGAACAGCGATGGGATCAGGTCCCCTCCTTGCTTTGGGGGCAGCCACAGAGAAAAGGGGGTGAGGTAACTGGACATTGAGGGCTGATGGGGCTCCCTGACCTCCATCCTCCCCCAGCACCAGGGTGTGAGCACAGACTCACATGGAATGTTCTGATCAGGTCCTGGAAAACCTGCCTGGAAGGCGGTGCTGGGTGCAGTGACGGTCTGCTGCCTTTTCCCATCTTTCCTTCCTCTTTTCCGCTGTTTTTCCATGTTTTTGCTGTCGCAGCTCAGAGTGTGGGGAACAGATGGAGGTGGTAAAGGGTGAAGGGGAGGGGGCTTCTCGGTGCAGATGAAATTAGTCATGAAAACACAGTCAGCATGTGCCTTCGCACGTCAGCCTGCAGTAAGTGTGTGGGGGTTTATGCTTCCCAAATGAGGCTGGGAAGTGGACAAATAATTGTTTCAGGGCTTGGTTTAGTTAATTGATTTCTTTTTTTTTTTTTTTCCGGTGAATTCTCACAATGTGGGAAGCTGGAGCAGTGGCCAGATGAAAGAACCCTCAGTGAGAGCAGCACTGCAGCCCAAGGTGGGAGAAACCCACACCAGGCTCTTGTGCCAGCCCATCCCTCCTCCACTGCTGTGCTCCCACAGGGTGGGCAGCCCAGGGCAGTCCCCCTGCCACCCCAGCCCCGCACTGCCGGCACCACAGCGATGTCCCAGGGCCTGTGGCGTGTCCTGGTGTGAGCAGGACCATCTGTCAGCCCCGGCTCCCTGGGATGTAGTTGTGACTGCCCGGAGAAGCCCATTAATTAGCGGGCAGCCCAGGCTGTCGGAGCTGCCGGCCGGGCAGGAGGAGGCACCAGCCAGGGAGAGAAAAGGGGTCATTTTTCAAAGTGATGAATGGGAGGAAAAGAAAGTGGAAAGGCGGACAAGGGGAAGAGAAGGGAACTGATTTCCAGATAAAGTTTTCAGGACACTTAAATAAACATCTCAGCCGGTGGAGCAGGGGTGGGGGCGAGGGGGACGTGTGCGAGCTGGGCAGCGCAGGGAGCACTTCAGCAGGACACTTCAAATAAACAGCATTTTAAACCATGTGTGCTCTCCCTCCAGGGGTTTACCTCCGAGATTATCTCTGCAATTCCCACTGTATCTTCGGCTTGGCCCAAAACTTGACAGCATTTCTAGTGCTATTTTGCCCCCTCAGCAAGGCAGGTCCCAGGCAGGGGGACGCTTGCCATGGATCAGAGGTCTCTCTTTGCTCCCAGCCCTCCTCCCTCATGTGGAGAAGAGTGGCTGTGGATCCCTGGGACCCCATTCCTGGAGGAGAAGGAGCTAAGGAGGCAAAGCCATCATGCCCATCACGCTCCACTGTGTCCTGCTGCCTCCTCTTCCTCCCATCAAGAACAAAAGAGCAAAGGAGGGAGAGCAGGAATTGCTGAGCCATTAAAATCAAAAACGAAAGCCCATCAATGAATTAATACAGCATTAAATGTTAATAATTAGGGGATCATAAACGTTTATGGGAACAGATTAAAGCCAAGTTCTGCTCCATTAAGCTGCTCATGTGGTCTCTGCTTCCCACCCACCTCAAGGGAGGAAGAGCCACAACAGGAGAGAAGCCCTGGAGGTGCTCAGTGCTCTGGGGTCCTAGCAGCTCCAGCCCTTCCAGCTGCCCCAGGGGCATCCCTGGGAGCGGGGAGGGCGGATCCCATGTGCTCTTAGGTGGAATTAGCCCCGATGAGCAGAGCTGTGTGTGCTGAGAGCACGGCGGCTGCAGGGCAGCACCCTGAGATGGGGATGTTCACAGTGGAAATTACATGGTCTGAACATCTGAGGGGTGATGGCACCACGATTAATCATCCACACTGAACTCAGTGGTGTTCATTGGGCTTATTTAGGAAGTATTTGGAGTCAGGAGAGTTGGGATGAGGTGGTTAAACACCAAAAACAGGCAGAGTATCTCCTGGGCTACATTTGCCTCTGAGCCCTTCTGCTGTGTGCCCCTGTTGGAGTTAAAGAGATGGGAGATTTCTACTCCACAGAGAAAAAAGATGTTTTATTTTTAGCATTTGAGTCTTTATTTCTTGGGGGAAATTTCCTATTTTTTTCAGTGATGGGATCTTTAAGGACCACTTATTTTCCTAATCATTTTTTTAATACCAAACCTTTTCTGAAAATACGGTTTTTCAAGCACTTTCATTTACCAAAAAACCCACTGAAATTTTTGTCAACAGCCAAAAAAAATTTATTTTTCAGTAAAACACTCTTGAAAAAAAGGAATGTCAGCAGCTCCAAGGGCTCTGCAGAGCTGCCTCTGCCAGATCTGATTTTCCTACCAAAATAACCACCTCCAAGCTTGTGGTGGGATCACAGGAGGAACAGGAGGGATCTGTCAGCCATCAGAACACCTCCTGGTGATTCCAGTCAGAGCTGGCAGTGAGAGTATCCCTGGCTCTGTGATGTTTAGGGGGAGCAGGGCAGCTCTGTCAGAATTCCCAGCCATGGGGCAGCGACTGGGGAAAGGAGGAAGGTTCCCCACACCGACACAGCTGGAAAACATCCCAGCTTTGGACTGAGGCCACGCTGGTGGGAAGCTGGAGCAGCCAGACTCTGGGCTGCTGGAGATGGGCAGCTGTGGCCATTCCATGGGGCTGTCCCTGTCCTGGCAGGGATTGGAGTGGGCAGCCAGGGCAGCCCTTTGCTTCATCCCTTGGGAAAAGCCCTGTGCAGGGCTGTGTGTCCACGGGCAGGGAACACATCTGGGCCCCCCTGAGCCCATCCCAGTGGGATGATGTTGTTGTTGGCCGTGCTGGGGGCTGGGGCTGGGGGTCCACGGCAGCGGGGGCCCTTTGCAATCGAAAGCTTCCTGCTGGGGACCCTTCAAGGGCAGCCCTTGTAGCAGATCTAATTATACAAACAATTTTGTTCTGCTTCTCCAAATAAACACAGTGAGGTCTGCGGGACACGGCACGACGGGAAATTAGAACGGAGAACACTTGCTAATGGGCTCCTTAGCTGCAGGGGTAAACAGATTATTTGAAAAGGCCCCAGCCCCTCAGACAGATCCACTCACTCTGCTCCCCTCTCCTCCCACCCCTTGCTCCCCGCCCCCCGTCGCACCAAATATTAACCAAGCTTGCAATTTAATCAGATCTCTGAACTGTGAAAGGAGACTTCTGGAGATTCGATTTCAAGGCTTTTCCCTGTTAAGATTTGCATTGAGAAAATTAGATTAAAATCCTGCATGGAAAAGGAAAAAGGGTCTGGAGGCAGAGAGCGGGCATGGAGGGAAGCAGGGAGGAGGAGAGGGGGCACAGAGGGGACCTCAAGTCTGGCTGAGGAGTTAGGAGGTGACTGGCAATGAAGTGAGACAGGGGACGCCCTTCCCTCCCCAGAACCCAAAGTTTGGGGCACAACCCTCCCACTGCTCCCCTGTACTCCCAGCTGGGAGAGGCTCCAGATCACCTCATACAGAAAAGCAGCTTATTTTGGGCTGGGAGTGGGTGATGCCAGGAATGAGGCTGGGAATGGGGGACACCATTGGCATCCAAGGATGAGAATCCCTCAGTGCCAGTGAAATGGGAGAACATGATCTCATCCCCAGCACAGCTGCTCCCAGAGCTGCAGCTGAGCTGTGCCCTCAGGATCCACAGCACGACCAGACCCTGGTGCTGGGATGTTGTGGATGAGCCAGGGGGCCCTGGCGTGGTCCCCAGTGGTGGCAGTGGCACAGGGTGTCCGTGGCCCTCCCGCTGTGAGCACACTTTACTGGGGTCTATCAACACCCACCACCCCAGCACCTGATTGGAGCCAGAGCCCTGCGAGGGTGCCTTGGCAGGAGCAGCTCTTGGCCCAGATTTTGTTTTCATTCCTGCTCCATGGAATTTCTAATTTTATCAAACTGAAGGGCTGACTGCTCTGCTGGCCCATCCCAGCCCTGCCAGCACCACGGTACAGGAGGGCTGCTCCCATCCTGGCCTGTGGGACAGAGCACTGGGCAGGGCAGAGCCAAGGACTCCCCTGGGATCAGGGGTCCCACAGCACTGGAGCTGCCATTGGAGCCTCCAGAATGGGAAATCATCCTGTTGTGTGCAAGTTTCCTTGGGCAGCTACTCCAATTCTGTCCTTTCTTCATTTCAGTCACACTGAGATCTTGAAATTAAATTTTCTTTTCCCCAGATTAAGAACCTCCCTTTGACATTTCGACAATGGAATGTGTTGATTTTGCTCTCCAAAACCCCTCACTTTTTTAAAACACCCTTCAATCCTACTTTTTAAAAACCAGCACTTCAGAACAAACCAAATGTTTCCCTGAGAGTAAAATGTAACATTTTGTTAAATCTGGATCAATTCCTTTTTCTTTTTTCATTCCCTAAGCCCGAGTTTTTCCCAGCAGCAGCTCTGACCGAGTCCCTCTGCTCTCCTGTAGCATCCCAGCACAGGAAGCTTCAGGAGCAAAAGTTGTTAGGGACACCCAGACCAGCAAAATTCAGTGAGAAAGGGAAAAAAAAGTGGAGGGGATATGGGCTGAGGGAGGGAAATAGGAGCTGGTAAGGGAAGCCCAATATCCCAATCACACAAGGGCAGACACTGGACCTTCTGCTTCTCGGGTGGTTGAATCCCAGAGCTGAGTGGTTTCCTCTCCACCTCACCGGGGAGCAGCTTTTATGTTCCACTGAAAAGGTATCCTGCTCAGACAGGCGGAGGCATAATGGGAGAGATCCATTAACCGGGAGGAAACGAGGGCATGTTAAACATGAAATATGCATGGGGGCTCTCGCCAGCTTGTTAATGCATTTGTGTTTGCAAAATACCTCTGGCTGGGGAAGCAGGGAGGGAGAGAGGGATGCGGCAGGTCGGGGGCACCCTGGGCAGCACACGGGCAGGAGGAGGGTGTGGAGAGCAGGCTGGAGCGCGGACAAAGGCAATTTGTGCCTGGTGGGAGAGCAGTTTGGTCATGAAAGACCTGCTCGATACTGCAGAGGGAAATAAGGGCAGCTGCCTCTCGATTCAGCCCAGCCCTGTCACAGGGGTCCCTGGTGCTGGGGGTTTGGGGGGTCAGGCACTGCTTTCCCTTCCCTGCACACCTTTGAGCCCCTGCTCCCCACAAAGGCTTGCCAGAATTTGTACAGGGACCTCAGTGTTCCCACAAAACTCACTTCCACACATTTACTGGGACGTTATGAGATAGTATCAATAATTAAAAATAAGCTGCAGCTGTCGAAAGGGGCAATCCCAGTGCATGAGGTGATGGATGACCCCGGCTGTGGGACGAGACTCACTGAGCCACAGATTTCATTAACTCACCCTGGGTCCCCCAGTCATTCACTGTAGATTAGGGAAGCTCAGTTATTATTCCTGTTGTTATTGTTATTGTTCTGTAACACAGTCTCCTGGGTGAGTGCTGCTTGCCAGGGCTGCCTCCCTCTCCAGGGAACGGATGCAGGAGAGTGTCCTCAGGAACAGGGACAAGTCCCAGCAGCACCAGCCCGGGGTGTCTCTGAGCACTGCAGAAAACCCTGGGATGGGAATTTGCCTCTTCCCAGCTTGGGCAGTTTCCAGGTCTCAGACCACAGCTGTCCATCCTTTCTCTTGCATTGCCATCCTTCCATCCCATCTTTCCAGGAGGTTCTTGCCAGCGTAAACACTTGGCAAAGCACCCCAGAGGGTTCTGTCCCTGTCGTATGAGGCTGCCCTTCCCCCTCCTGCCACCGGTTTTGGTGACAGTGCTTGGAGGCCAGGACAATCCCGTGTCCCCTGTGGGAAGAGGAGCTGGGGAGTGGAGAGAAGGGAGGAGGGACCCAAAGGGGCTCTTCACAGAGCAAAGTAATGGGATGGAGCAATAGCAGATGAGAAGGGCAGAAGAGACAAATTGATAAAGAACCAGTTTTAATGGTTGTTATTTTCCCCTCCAAATTAGTGAAAGCAGGTTTGGGCTGCACAAGCAGGAGCGGGGCTGAGAGGACTGAAGTGGCTTTGTCACTGATGTCACTGAAAGCAGCTGGTGGCTCCCAGCCCATGGACCTGGGCTGAGAGGAGTGGAAAAATTGGTATGAGACAGAACTGTAAATATGCTGGTTGTGCTGTAAGAGTCTCTCACTTGGAGGAGGAGGCTGGGGAGGGCGAGGGTCCCACTGGGCAGCCTGGGAGTCCCCTGGCCACTGGCAGGGACCCAGAGACTAGGTGACAAACCCTTCATAGGCTGAGCTTCTCACACCTCGACACCCGGGAAATGGGACCAAAGTGTAAAGGGGAAAATGTCGATACAGGCCAGGTTTATGCTGTGCAAATACACCCTTGCACTGGTATTTGGGAAATGCAATCCCAGCCGTGGCCAAGGAGGGATTAGCAGCAGGTTCAGAGGCAGCTCAGGCTGAATATTTGATCAGAAATTGTCTGTTTCTGCAGTGCCTGCTTGACTTTGCTCCCTAGCCCCTGAGAGTGGGAGTTCACCTGAGCCCAAGGCCATGTGTGAGCAGCTTTTCCCAGGCTCATACTGAGGTACATTCTGCCAAAACCCAACTGGAATAAAAGCCAGAGAGATAGAAATAGCCTCTAGGGTCCTGAGGGGCCAAGAGCAGCCCCTGTCCCTGCAGGGGACAGCACATGTCCAGCCATGCTGCGGCTCCAGCTGACCACAGGAGTCATGGAGACCCCAAATCCATCCCCAAGGGTTTCCAGCCAAGCTGAGGGCTCCTTGGGAACCCCATCCTCAAATGCTGCTCACAAGCCTGGCCTCTTCTTCAGACACAGCCACATGCTTGGCCCAACACAAAGTTCTGGACTATTAATTCGTCTCCCCATTGCAAACTTCCCAGGGGTTTGCTTTGTGAAGGGGAAGTGAGCTGATCATTCCAAATGGATGTTTGGGTTCACCAGCTGAGCTCCTTCCCACAGACAGTAACTCCAGCCAGCTCCTGCTCACTCTGTGGTCTGAGGTCCCACCAGTCCTTAGAGCTTTGACATCCCTGGGATGGTTTGTCCCTGCACCATCCTGTGCAAACAAAAACTTGATGGAACATTTATCTAAAATTTCTCTCCCTTTTTGATTCCAAAGTTCAGGGCAATGATCTCAGTAGCTGCTTGGAGCAGACCCCAGCTAAAGGCATTAACAGTGACTGGGGAGTGGGCAGGGAGCTACAGGCAGAGCTGGGGGGGGATGGATGGCTCCACTCATGGAATATGAGGATCAGGACTGGGAGAGCAGCAGAGGATGGGCAGGATGTGGTGACCCTGCAGCAGGACAAGCCTCTGGGCCATCCCTGAGCCTGAGTCTCTGCTGACCCTCCTGGTCTGTAGCCCTCCTATCACTCCAGTGTCCCCATCCAGCCCGAGGCATGTCCCAGTCCCCCCCTGGAGGAGGCACCACCCTGAGGCCTGGTGTGCTTGGACACCCCTTCTTGGACCTCAGAGGGGGCTCTCTGGGAAGAGCAGCTCCAGATGTACCTTCAGAGCTCACCCCAATTCCACCCAGGCCTACTTATTTACCACAGGGCTTATACTTTATTTTTTTTCCCTCCTTTTTCTTTTCTTCCACTGGCATTAAGAGCCTAAAAATAGCCTAAAAATAGCCACGCTTCCCAGTGCAGCCAGCAACACGAAACCAGGTTACCAGTGCCGCACAACAGCAGCCAGCTCGTTTGCTCTGAAATCAAATTTGTTAAGGCATTAGTCTCCTGTTCCCTCTCTCCTCCTGCTCTCCCTCATCACAGCCAGCCCAGGCTCCCCTGCAGCCACTGCCACAGCTGGCTCTGGGCACAGGGGGGATGTCATGGGCTCAGAGTGAGGGACAGCCACTGCCAGGGGCTCAGCATGTCCACCCACGGGCACCTCGGGAGTCTCATTGCTGGCCATGCCCCATCAGAGCTCACCCCACAGCTCTGGGAGCAGCCTGGGGCCCAGGGGATGGATGGAAAAGGGTGCTTCTCCCTCAGGCTGCAGCAGGAAAAGGGTGAGCAGCAGTGCCCAGCCAGGACAGCTTGGGCTGGGGGCTCCTGCCAGCCCCACTCAGGACACGAGGAGGAAACAGCTCCAAGGGGAGTGGCCCTCAGGCTGGGCAGGGGCAGAAGGCGGCTGGGCAGGGGCAGAAGGCAGCTGGGCAGGGGCAGAAGGCAGGTGAGCAGGGGCAGAAGGCAGCTGAGCAGGGGCAGAAGGCAGCTGGGCAGGGGCAGAAGGCAGCTGGGCAGGGGCAGAAGGCGGCTGGGCAGGGGCAGAAGGCAGCTGGACCCTCTGGGGGCTGGGAGAGGCTGTGGACGAGGCTCACTGTGTGCTCTGACCACAGGTCGTTACAGACCAGTGGGATCCTTCATGAATTATGAGCCGATATCGATCGTCTTTGCCAGTAAACACAGAGTGACCTTTATTAAAAATACACGAAAAACTCACTTAGGGAAACTCACTGACTTCTTGCTGCTGACAGATTTACACAAAAAGCAGATTTGTCCCACAACAGGAAATGTGGTGAGTGAGGCAGGAGAGGGGAGCAAGGCTCCAGCACAGCAAGCACCACATCCCTGCCAGCTCCTGCACACCAGGACCAGCTGCCTGCTCATCTGGCAGAGCTGCCCACCTGGGCACCCACCAGGGCAAGGGTGCAGGTCTCTGCCCTGGGGGAAGCTGCAGGGGGAAAGATGCCAGTCCTTGATGGGTGCAGTTATTTGGGACAGTGTAAATCTGGGAATTTGCTGGGAGCTGCCCACCATTGGTCAGGTCTCCTGGGGTTAGAACAATTAATTTTGTGCAGTACAATAGCACAACCATTCCTCCTGGCCAAGGTTAAACATCCCAGTGCTGCAGAACAGTCTTTGTGTTTTCCTGACATAAACCCCTCAGGAATGCTGCTGCTCCTGATGTCTTGTCCATGGATTAGAGAAAGGAACAGCTGTGGCTTGGAACTGGATGGAGATTAAGAGCTCCTCACCCCTCAGCCACTGCTTGAGCTGTGAGTGACCCCTTGGACCCACCTGTGGGCAAATCACTCAGGATCCACAAGGATCACCGAGTCAAACTCCTGGCCCTGCACACGACAGCCCCAAAATCCTTCCATGTGCCTGAGAGCATTGTCCAAATGCTCTGTGAACTCTTGGGGCCATGACCACTTCCCTGGGGAGCCTGTTCCCATGTCCAGCCACTCCCTGTGCTGCTGAGGGTCAGAACTGCATCATCTCCAACCAGTAGATCCCACCAGCCAGGGAGCCCACAACAGCCACAAGTACATTTGAGATCTAATTAATTTATAAATAGGAGCACATGGCACCACCAAGTCAATGATCCTGGAGGCCTTTTCCAACCTAAATAATTCTGTGGTCCTGTGATCCTACCCAGAGCATCTTCAGGATGATGCCTCAGGAGCTCTCAACATCCTAGCTCAGGAGTGGGAACCCGTCCCACAAACTGACCTGCAGTTTTCCCTCATCTTTTTTTGTAATTCTGTTTTCTAGACATTAGCAAGAAAGTGGCTTTTAAAGCTTGTGGGTATTTTTCAGACAGACAAATAGAAACCAATTGGTAAATGCACACAATGATCAATCAATCAGTCAATGGCTCAATTTGCACTTGTTTTTTACCCAGTGCTGAGGAGAGCTGAGTGTAATAAATATGTACAGAAATGGAAATGATGGATCCGTTCCCAAACCAGCTCAGGTGTTTGGTTTGGGAAGCTGTGAATACCTGGGGCCATGTTTGCTCCTCACCTCCATGACCTGCACTGTGCTGGGATCCAAGCCAGAGGGACAGGATTTGCATTTTGAGCAAATTTCCCAACTTTGCAAGTAGACTGTGCTCAGCTTCCTGCAGACACCTCTCGGCAGAAGGTCTTTCTGGCAGACAAAACCCCCCTTCTCTCTAGAATCCTCAAAATATTCCATTTTGGAGCAGCGAGAGCAGATGATGGAGGAGAACAGACTCTCCAATCAGTGCCAGGGCAGGAGGGCTGGGAGCGAGCGGATGCGACACGGAATGGGATGTGCAGTGGGATGAGATAAACTCCCCAGCTTGTTTGGGCCCATTATGGCACATTATTCATCAAAACACTCAGCTGAAATCAGCCAGCTCCGGGGTTTGTTAATTTGCTCTGTTTCAAAAAAACCTCAGGCTTCGGAGAAAAAAAGTGCCCAAAATATCTCTTTAGCAGACTGCAGCCAAGTGGTCCCAGAGAGGAGCCCATCATCCCCAGTTATTGCCTTGCTTCCATCCCTGTGGAAATTTGGGAATGGTTTCTCTGAGCCGAGAGGGGAGGTGAGGAGCTGGATAACTCTCTGCCTTGTTAAAACATTCAGGATATTTTCCTGCATGGAAAGAGGCTGCCAGGATTAAGTCATCCCAGGAAGAGTGTTATTGCAGCACGCCTGGGTGAATTCCTTGCACAGACAAAGGTGATCCCTGTGTCACATGGGAGGGGGCTCTCAGTCTGCCCTGATGCTGCTGGTGAGAGATAAATGAACCCAGGAGGGAAAACCTGGGGGCTCACAAGGAAATCGGGGCTCTGTGAGCAGATCTGGAGTTTGTGAGCAAATCTGGGGTCCATGAGCAGCTCTAGGCTCTGTGAGCAGATCTGGGGTCTGTGAGCACACCTGGGGTGTCTCTAAGGACACCTGGGGTGTCTCTAAGCATATTTGGGGTGTCTCTAAGCATATCTGGATGGCTGCACCCCCTGTCTCCCTGCCTGGAGAGCAGGGATGCTTTCCCAGGGAGGGAAGGCAGGGAGCGGGCTGGGGTCCTGCACCAGCCACCCTCCCTCTCCCCCCAGTCCTGTCACTGTCCCATCAGGGGCAGAGGCACAGTGCCAGGTGGGATGGTGCCTCTGATTTCCAAATGCTGGTGGGTTTGGGTAGGTTGGACCTTGCTGGAGTTCCTTAGCAACACGAATGCTGACGCTTTCCCTGCCCAGGAACTGCAGATGCAAACGAAGCCCTTCCATCAGCCCCTCCATGGCATCCACAACAGGACCCTCGGGAATGGTGTGGGACCCCTGCCATGCCCCAGCAGTGACTCAGAGGGGCCCACTGCAATCCCCCCAATCTGTAGCTCCTCCTGCTATGTTAAAGGGCAGTCTGCCATGACTGGAGGGTTTTATCCTGTTGCCCACGTCCCTCCATCCCTGGGGGCAGATAAGCTCCCTTGGTGACCCCATCAGAGCCCCCTGGACATCCAGAACCCTCCTCAAGGCTCAGTCCCAAGTCCAGGTTTGTGAATCAAGAACAAATCCTCTGGTTTTTTTGTTCAGACTTTCCAGCCCTAGCACCAAGTGTGTGGCAGCACTTGCCAGCTGCTGACATCATTGAGCCCCTGTGTGGACCTCTTTTGTCTCTGCTTGGCTCACCAGGGCTGATTTCCACCAGCATGGAATCTCCAGGCTTTGCAGCATTTCCAGGAGAAATCTGGTGTTGTTCTTGCGCTCTCTCAGTCCAGGAATACTCCAGTGCCACAATTTCCCTGTGCCACCACACAAAGATAAAGGATCCCAGGTTTGGATGGTTTTACTCATGAACTCGCTGTGGAACAGTTTCAGTTGTAACCTTTAGGATGAACCTGGGCTTCCACAGGGGACGAGGGCTGGGACTGCGTGGCAACCGTGAGGGCTCCAAGGAGCCCCTCCAGATCCTGGCAGTGCCTGATCCACCTTCCTAAAAACATGTGTCCACATTGTGAGTGTGGGCAAGGCTGTGGTGGGAACGTGGCCAGGCGGCCTCTGCTGTGTCCCCCTCGCCGCTCCCCTCGCAGCACGGGCAGCTCCCGGGGGCCGCTGGACGTGCCGAACCCGCTGCAGCAGCGGCTGCAAGATGGAGCCGGCGATCTGGTTTCAATAAAATCAGCAGATTGTTTCATGGCTGGATGGGAAAGTTGTGAGGCTCCAGGATTTGCTCCTCTGGCAGCTGGATCCTGTTTGTCCATCGCTGCAGCTCCCACCCCACATCTCCGGAACAGGCTTCCCAGAAAGGAGGTCAGTGTCCCAAGCCTGTCAGGGTGTCAGAGGCATATGGACAGTGCTCTTAACGTGCTTCAGCTTCTGGTGATTTCTGAAAGTATCAGGTGGTTAAAACTGATTAACTTTGTCAGTCCCTTCCAGCTGAAAATATAAAATTTTCCAGCTGAAAATATAATATTCTATCTTATTCTTAGTCTTAGTCATAGTCTTAGTCTCTTATTTTTATTTTTATTATTATTATTATTATCCTTATTCTTATTCTATTCCAATTCTGATTCTATTATATTTTATTCTACTCTATTTCATTTTGTTCCATCCCATTCCATCTCATCCCATTCTAGGTGATGTGCTGCTCGGAGCACAGTGCCTGCTCTCAGTCCAGGTGGAGGCAGCACTTTGAAATATAGCAGTTTTCTAGGTTTTCTCTATACCTTTAAATTCCAAAAGCACTGTGACTTCTAAGGAGAAACCCAAGCCTTTAAAGCTGTAAACAGCTGGTTTCTCTCTTCCTATATAAGAGCAATCTTTAAAAAACCACTAAAAATTTAACAACCTTATTGGTTTTTGAAGTACTTGGTGAAGCTAGGCCATTTCTGGGCTCAGTCTGTTATCCAGGTGAACTGGATAACAGCAGGACATCTCCAGGACAGCATCCCCAAGAGCCAGCCTGGCCTTCCTCCCTTGCCTGGCCCTATTGCAGTCCCCAGACTGGCCCAACAGGAATTTCTGCTCCATATTGAAATGAACTTGAGGCAGCAAAGGAGTAAATGTGTAAAGAGAGGGGTGAGCCCTCTGTCGGCTTGGTGCAGTGGAAGTCCTTCACTTCCAGCCCCTTTATCTTCTGAGTTCTGGCAGTGGCAGAGGCACTGACTCACTCCCAGAGCCCCCATCCTGCAGCGCCGTGAATCCCAAACCCGCGGCTGCACTCTCAGCGTTCTGCTCCTGCCAGGACAGAAAAAGCGCAGAGCAGGACAGAGCAGCTGCGTTTCGCGCCCCATCAGCTAAATTTCGATGAAATCATTTTGATGAATTGTTTAGGAAGGGAAAAAAGCCCCATTAACTGTACATTTGCTGTTAATTAATAGGCTGCTTTTTCCTCCTCTGGCACAGCACTTCCGAGCTGCCTCACGCTCCGCTCTGGGGGGCACAGGGAGGTGGGGAGGGGGATCCAGGCAGGGTGGGACCTGCAGCAGCCTGACCCCGGGGAGAATGGCTGTTCCCAGCTCCATGCCCTGCTCCAAACGTGACACGTGAGGATGGGAAAAGCAAACGGCCCCATTCTTCTCCCAAACCTCTGCAGGGCTGCCCCATCCCAGTCCATGGGCAGCCCTGCGGGCACTGTGCAATGCCAGCAGGGCAGGCGAGGAGTTCCACAGCTTCTCAGCTTTATTATTTTTAGTAAATTATCTTTTTGTGTATTTATTTTCTGTATTTATCTTGTAAACATCTCTGGAATGTTATTCCAGGGGAATGTTGGCTGGTATCTCCCAGGAACCAGAAGCTGGAGCTGCTGGGGGTGAGAGCAGGGCAGTGCCCGGTGCCTCAGGGCACTGGGTGCCCAGGGCTTGCCAGCCACACACACAGCAGGGAGCTGGGATGAGTGAAAAGGCTTGGCAAATCATTTTCATTCACAACCATTCTGTCAAAATGCCCACAGGACGCCAAAACACAGGGGAGAGGAGGGAGCAGTCACACCTGTCCATGTCCCACACAGGCTCTGGCAGCATGGCTAAGGGGACATCCACAGTGTCGCCAGTCCTGGCCCATGGTAGCAGAGACAGAACCCCAGCAAAGAGTTCAGGCTGGGAGAGCTGGGGGTGTTCACCTGGAGAAGAGAAGGCTCCAGGGAGACCTCAGAGCCCCCTCCAGTGCCTACAGCGGCTTCAAGAGAGCTGGAGAGGGACTTGGGACAAGGGATGGAGGGACAGGACAGAATGGTTTCCTTCCACCCCAAGACACAAGTAGAAAGGTCAGGTGGGAATTCTTCTGTGTGTGGTGAGGCTCTGGCCCAGGGTGCCCAGAGAAGCTGTGGAAGTTCCCTGGAAGTGTTCAAGGCTGTGCCATTTGCTTCACTACCCGGGCCAGAGAGAAGAGCCCTGCAACTTTTGGTCCCAATTAAAGATGGTTTGTTTTGAGATGCAAATAGTTTGTAATCAGAGGGGGAAAGGTGGAAATAGTCACAACTTAATTTCTACAGTCTAAAATGAATCAGGCATCTGTGGGAGTTTTTTTAAATATGTATTTCTTTTAATAGGGTGAGTAACTTTTGTGTGGGCTGAATTAGCTCTAAATGAAAGCAAACAAGGCATAATTAGAAACTGGTTCACTTTTTTCCTGATTTCTTCCCCTCTGGAAGGGCAGCAAGGTGTGCATTCAAGGTGTGCATCTGGAAGGGATGGACGAGCTCAGCAGCAGGGTCCAGCTGGGGGGGCAAGGAGGGGGCAGCAGGAGCTCCCAGCAGAGAGCTGGAGAGGGAACTGGGAACCATCCAGTGCCTTTAAGGCTTCTGGAGGTGCAGGACAAAGCCCCCTCCCAGCTGCCAGCCCCACCAGTGACTGTGGCACTGTGGCTCCCTGTCCCCACAGCCAGACATCCCTACTGTGGGAACCTGCCTCTGCCCAGCAGCAGGAGAAGGGCTGCTTTGCAAAGGCAGCTCCACGTGTAAATCTGGGAAGCTCCCACTTGGGAAGTACATGAGTTTCTCATTTAACGTGGTACCACACTGCATTCTTTCTTTATAAAGAGCCCTCATTTAACTTTAGGCATGTTTGTACATCTAATTTAAAATGGGTCATGTTTAATTGATTTCATATATCACTGCTGCCGCCGCCAGCACAGCCCAGTGATGGTGGCAGTGCTGCATCCCTGGCACAGGCACATGGCTGGGTCCCAGGTGTCCCTTCTGCTCTGCCCTTGTTCCATTGGCATGGCCACAATGCCAAGTGTCACCAGCCCGCAGTGTCACCATCCCCAGGGAGCTCCCCCTGGCCAGAGGAGCGCCAGGCTAAGCAGGGCAGGGAGAGCCTCTCCAGCTGTTCCATGGCTTCCCTCCAGCTCCACGGTGCCCACACACAACCACTGTGGGCTGGTGGTTTCCAAATCCTCAGGCTGCGGAGGAGGACACTGCTTTCAGGGCAAGGCAGGACCTGGAGAGCTCTCTCCATGTCCCTGCCACCCTTGCATGAGTGCTGGGGTTGGGGCTGAGCTGGGGTCATGGCACTGCCTGTGCTTCCCATCACCTTCTGCTCGATGTCCCCAATGTCCCTGCAGGACATTCCTGTCAGGGCAGGAGCCTCTCCAGAACACAGGGACAACAGGACAGCAGAGAGGGGGACAGCACTGAGGGACAGGGAGCATCACTGGGGAGCCCAAGCCTCACAGGACATGTGCCCAGTGTGTGTGCCCAGTGCCTGTGCCCGCCCTGCCAGCCCCAGAGCTGCAGCAGTGACGGGCACTGCTCGTCCTGTTCCTGTCACAGCTCTCCTGGGGAGCTGAATCCAAGTGTCAGCAAAGAGGGGATGATGAGTCAGCTCCCACCAAAGGATACACTATTACCTAGCAGCTTAATAATGAAAACTGTCATCATTCCTGCAATAAGGAAAGATAAATAAGTTATTAAAAGAAGAGCCTGCCACCCTGCCTGGGCAGGGCACCGTGCCAGAGGGATATTAACTGCTGGCCACAGCCTGTCTGCTTGGGGAATGGAGAGGGATACCCTGAGTATCTCCAAGGAAGAGCTCTTTCTCCTCCAGCTGGCTTGGAGAGAGCTCGTGGGCCTGGCACAGTGAGAGCCACCACTCCTGCTCCAGCCACAGGTCCTGCTCCAGCCACAGGTCCTGCTCCAGCCACCATTCCTGCTGCCATTCCCACTCCTCCTCAAAGCTGCAAAGATAAATACAGCCCCAGGAAGGGAGATGGGGCTGGGGGAGAGGACTGAGGGTGAGGAGGAGCCAGAGCAGGCTCTGAAGATCTGATCACCCCCAATCCAGAGCAAGGAGTGCATTAATGAGAGCTTTGCTGAGCACTGTCAGTGGGACCCTCTGCTGCAAGAGCACCAAGGGACCACCCACCAGAGCATCCCTGTGGCAGTCCCTGCAGCTGATGCTGTGCAGAGAAGGGCCGGTGTAGGTTCCACACTGGGCTCTGCTCAGCTCCACAACCAAAACCACTTTCCCCTCCCTACCAAGCTCCCCTGGTTGGGCCTCAACTTTAGCACCTGTCAACATGTGACACAGCAAAAGGCAGCTCTGATGGGGTGAGAGAAAGGTGTGAAATGGTAAAGGAAGAAGGAAGGAAGTGACCTTCCTTGCCCAGCTGTATTTTACTGGGAGAACATCCACGAGCTGTTCCATCTCTGGCCAGGAATGGTGAGGCCCTGGCTGCTCTGCAGAGCTGAACAGAATAAATGACCTTCATAACACTTTGTCTCTGAAATCCTCCAACTTTCCACTAATAAACAATGTGGTTGTCAGGGCAGTCCAGTCACTTTATCTAAAAATTGCTCCTTCCTTCCTCCCTGAACAGTCAGAGAATCTTCCCTGAACCCTACAGCAAGACATTCTCCTCCCTGCTGTCTTCTGGGGGTGTCATCCCCAGGCCCTCCCACATCCCCAGCTGTGCCCCCTTCCCTACTGGTGTGACCTCCTAGGGGCTTAAAAAATAGAACAGTTATTGTGGCACTCCTCTCTCTCTCTGGGCTACCTCAGTGCCACTTTTAGCCTCAGCACAGCCCCTGGAACCGCGTTTTTTAATCGCTGTGTTTACATGCATCCTCTGGAGCTGCTGAAGTGTCCTGACAAGCCTCTGGAATCAAAGGCTTGGAGCCGCCCCAGGGGAGAGAATGAAGAGAAAGGATCACCTGGGCTGCCGTGGGGATGGCCCGGGAAGGGCTGCAGGAACACGCCTGGCACAGACAGGAGAGGGGGATGGCCCAGGAAGGGCTGCAGGAACACTCCTGGCACAGACAGGAGAGGGGGATGGCCCGGGAAGGGCTGCAGGAACACGCCTGGCATGGGCAGGAGAGGGGGATGGCCCAGGAAAGGCTGCAGGAACACGCCTGGCATGGACAGGAGAGGGGGATGGCCTGGGGAGGGCTGCAGGAACACGCCTGGCACGGACGGGTGGGCATGGCCCAGGGAGGGCTGCAGGAACACNCGCCTGGCATGGGTAGGAGAGGGGGATGGCCCGGGAAGGGCTGCAGGAACACGCCTGGCACGGACGGGTGGGCATGGCCCAGGGAGGGCTGCAGGAACACGCCTGGCACGGGCAGGAGAGGGGGATGGCCCAGGAAGGGCTGCAGGAACACGCCTGGCACGGACGGGTGGGCATGGCCTGGGAAGGGCTGCAGGAACACGCCTGGCACGGACGGGTGGGCATGGCCCAGGGAGGGCTGCAGGAACACGCCTGGCACGGGCAGGAGAGGGGGATGGCCCGGGAAGGGCTGCAGGAACACGCCTGGCACGGATGGGTGGGCTCCGGGCCACGGCCCTGCCACCCACAGCGGCGGCGCAGGCCCCGGCACGCCGCGCTCCGGCAGCACGGCCTGCAGACACCACCAGGATCCACAGGCAGGTTTCCACTCTGGGCCAGGAAGGAGCCTGTAAAGTTAGTGAACATCTTAAAAATTAAGCATCTAATGAGGCCCATCGTGCAGCCAAGGGCTGGGTGCCAGCTGGGCACCGGGCCCTGCCCGTCCCACAGCATGAATTCCACAATACCCGCGTGGGTGTGGGGCTGTGGGGACAGAGCAGGCCCGGGACACGGCTACTGCTTAAATGGCCTGGGGACACCGGAGAGAAGTGGGGAAGATCTGGAGTGACTCTGAATTCTCTCACCAAAGCTCTTTGCTTTTCCATTCCCAGAAACATTTCACTTCCTGAAAACCCATTTTCAGGTCTTGCTACCACTGGTTCATGTTCCCTCGGCCACCAAGGGATGGCTGTCTGGGAAAGGTCAGTCTCCTGTGCCCTCAGGCTAAAGCCAAGGGTTTGTCTGTGGTGCCATCCCCTCCATGCCAAGGTGCCACCTCCTCCACACCATGGTGCCATCCCCTCCATGCCATGGTGCCACCTCCTCCACACCATGGTGCCATCCCTTCCATGCCATGGTGCCACCTCCTCCGTGCTGTGCATCCTCCCTGCCGAAGCTGGGCAGCAGCAGTCCCACCTGTGGCCATCTCAGAGGGACCTGTGGGCTGGGCTGAGGGCAATTTGTCAGAGCTTTTTTTTCCATCCCTCTGCGCTTTTCTGGCTGTGAACAACGCAGCACCCAGTATGTGGATGAATCCCTCGATGTCTCAGCCCTTGCTGCAGGAGGGGACAGCCTCATCTCAGCCCACGGTGCAGGATTTCCTCTCACATCCCACAGGGCAAGGCTGACCAGGGCTGTGCCCCCTCTCCAGCCACCCCTCCCTCCCCCTGCTCTGCTCTGGCCATGCTGTACCTGACCCATCCTTCCTCCATGTGCTGCTCCCCTACCTCTGCCCCAGCCCAGACCCTGCTTCCAGGGCCACTTGCCCACCTTGGTGTTCCTCTGGAGACTCTTTCCCCCAGCCTCCCTCCTCCTGGCCAGCCTCCTGCATCCCTGCCCTCTACTGCTCTCCTGCCGCCCATAAAAATATATAGAATATAGAACATTATTTTATGATGTACTATAAAAAAAAAAA
>VYZP01022966.1:8534-46781 GCA_013400635.1 Hypocryptadius cinnamomeus | reverse complement strand
TAACTAGCTACATATTCACTACTTAAAATCCCAACACCTAAAGTTTAGATCTTCTAGTACCAAAAACACTAAGTGCATCTAAACAGGAAACAACACCCCTTGAAAAATACAAATTGAAATCCTAGCAATGATTCTTAACAAAGACATTTGCAGTGTACATTTACAAGCACCTTTCACTATGCTGCATGTTGACAACAAAAAACCTTTGAAAACTGATCTGCACTGTAAAGAAAGGATATCCAAACAAGCAAAACAACAACAAAAAAGTCAAAACCCTAAACCAACAACCAAAAAAACTGCAATTTGTCTAAAGAGATTAAGCAGACTTTGAGGATATATGCTGATACTTCAATTTGCTGAAGCTTTTCACCACCCATTCAATTTATCCTTTCACATAAGTAACAAAAGTCTGGATGCATTGAGAAATTATTTGATTTACTGAAGCATTTTTCATCACATGAAATAAATATCATGGTCTGCATTTGGGATACAGAATGCCCAATGTCACTTACTCTGCTTTGCACAGTTTGTGCCATGCCTGGTGATATTTCACTGAGTTCTCTGCTTCTGTAGAACGTTCAAGTTCTGTTGAATCTATGTACTAATAAAGAAAAACATGCAATTAAATGGTCCTATCTTCCACAGAAGGAGCAGCAGACAGTATATGATTAAGCACTAAGAGAAATTATTAAGATTTTCAAGTGAATTTGCCAATAAACCTGTAACAACTCCACTGAAGACCCAGTATTTGCTTTCAAGACCCAGTGTTTGCTCTACCTGCAGCAATCTGTGCCCTTTTCTTTACACATAGATCAGGAGCTGTGTCTGCCTATAGCCCAGTTTGGCACCCTCCAGGTAAGCAGATTAACTAGAATGCTTTGCAACTCTGAACCCAGGTTACCTTCCTAGGGCAACCAGAGCCAAACAAGCAGTGGTGCTGACCTTATCCTGCCATCCCAATGGGATGTGGCCAGGATATTTACTTTCCTGGCTTTTGGGTGCTGCAGCTTGTCCAACCTTATTATAAGACTGGAAAAATCTGCATTGTCTATGAGAAACATGTTCCTGGGGACTCCTGGGTAGAAAGGGAGAAAGAATCATTATCTATGCCCTACTGGAAATACTGCATTAGAATCTCTAGTGTCATTAAAAAGCACAGGTCCTGATGCACCGCTAGAGCAAAGTGAGGGGACAATGTACTGCACTGGGGACACAAAAGATCAGAGTTTGACTCTAGGTTTTGTCAGTCTTTTTCTCAGATTAACATAATTAATCACATTCTAATGTAGAGTCCATCCTCCATAAAAATTAGATTATCTGAAATGGCAGAACTCACCTGTGTGCAGAGAAAGGCAACTGACAAGGAGACTGCTGAAAGTTCCCCAGACAAGACTGCTTTCTAGCAAATATTTTCTACTTTTTTCCACATTCCAGTAGGCATCAAAAATACAACAGAAAAATAACTACTTTTGCATGTTGCTATTCTGTACTAGAAGAATATTACACAAACAAAAGGACACTATGATACTGTGAGGTTGGAAAGAGAAACTAATGACAGTTGGAGTTAACTGTATTTTCCTTGACAAACATATTAAGAAGGAACATTTATCAGTTAAAGAAGCATCAACATTTCATCATTCAGATGAAGCAGTTCCTTCAGAGCATGGGATTATACTGACAGCCTTTGGGCATAAACACTGAAAGGAGGTTTGGACGTGCAGTTAAGTGCAGTGGGAGCTGTGTCTGCTAACATTTCAGCACTGCACTGGAGTTCAGCAACCATCAGTTTTCATGCTTGTCAATGCAGAAGTCCCACAAAAATTAAGACAAGCTCCACATGAAACTTGCTGTGCATTTGCAGACAGGGCACCTTTCACCTTTTTTGCTAAAAGCAAAGCTATTTTTCATATAATAAAAATTTCCCACTCTGCAGCTGTCAGTACAAAACACTACAGTGACACAATCACGTAGGTCAGAAAGGACATTGGGAAGTCTCAAGCCTCCCTGCTCAAAGCAAGTCAAATAAGAGCAGGCTGCTTAGGATCATTTCTAGTCAGGATGTAAAAATCTCCAGGGATCAATTCTGGCTGTTCCCACTTTCTTGTTCTTCATGCACACAGAAAAAACTTTTTCAGAGTGTTAGCTAATACTCTTCCCAGGGAGCAAGAAAAGGCTGACCATCTGCCATTTCCCCAAATCCTAATTTTTGCCTTTTCTCTTTTTTTAAGATTGGCATGTTTGTCCTTTTCTAATCATAAATAATTAGGTTGGAAAGGATGTCTAAGATCATTGAATCCAACTGTCAACCCAGGACTGCCAAGTTCACCATAAAACTATGTGCCATGAAAACAAGTGAAATCTAACTATGATAGTAAACATAAATTTGCAGATAGTCTGCTTTTTTATCAGATGCAGTTTTGGATAACTTCAGTGTTCCTTTCAGGTAAGTTTAGTTCCAAATAAAACAATCAAATCTGTAAACTTTTCTTTTAAAAAATGAGATGCTTGGCCAGTCTGCATTTATCTGCATGATTCATTTTCTAGTTTTCACATGAATTAAAACTGCCACACCTGATGGGAACTAGTAGGTTACCACAGAATGATACAACAGTAGAATCAAAGTATTCCTGAAAGCAAAAGCCAGAAATATGCTCACCATTAAATCCAATTTGTAATTAATTGCCAGTGCAGAATGTTCCAGAGCTTTGAAAACAGATGCATAGCAGTCACTTAGCTTTGTGTACTTGCCCACGAGAGCTATGGAACACACCTTCAGCAACCTTTCATATCTGACAAAAACAAGTTCTTCAGTTACTACACCAAATTCCACCAAAAAAAAAATCTGCTAAAACTTCCAAACTGCAAATGGTTTTAAACCCAGACCATTCCCAGGTGTTGATCAGTGCTAACCCAGTCAGTCCAGTTTGGTGACTTCATTCATAGCAGCTAAAACCGACCTTGAATTACAGCACTTCTAGAGAAAGCAGCACGCTGTAGAATACCTGCAAGCCATTTTCTTCCACTTCATTAGAAGATCACTTGGCTGGTCATCAATAGGTAAATTTAGCCTCTGTTTAAAATACTTAATGATGCCTTGCTCCTCCAATAGGATTGGTACTCGGTAAGTAGAAGAAACATCATGAATAAATATCACCTAACAAAAAAAGCAGAACATAAAAAACTTATGTTAATTTTTCATAGAAAACATTCATTCTACTTTTGGATAATACACGCATTTTTTATTCTACACACATTCTGGTTTTAAATACCTTCCTTTTGAATGAGCAGGACAGCACAGCTAATATTTAAGGTTACATTAAATCTACAAGAAAAAAGTTACTCAAAAAGTAAAAATGTGTTTTACTTCTCCTTCATATGATCATATAGGCTTGTCAAACCTAACAATGCATCAGTTTTAATGCAAACATCTGGCCCCACAAGCACTCATGCTTGCTGGCAGTTCCTTCCTCCCCTCTCACAAGCTTGAGGAGTATTAAGCATGAAAGCAAGAAAATAAATTAAACCTAACAAAGCAGACCCAATTTGGTTGTGACAAAGTCTTCTAAAAATATTTTGTTAGTGAACTAGGCTATGTGATTACTGAGTACAGTCCATTTAAGGACCTTTTTGTTCAGAACACATTTCTAAACTGCATCCAAGCTGCCAGCAATTAAGGTGATTGTGCTTGGTTTACCTGAGATCACAGAGCTCAAAATCCTAAGCACAAGTGTTCTCAAGACATGAAGAGTAAAGGATACTCTCTTTGTTACCCTCGAGCTGCTTCTGCTCACGACAAACTTGGTACATGTGTGTGCTGCCCCGTGCCTCTCTATGTGCCCATTCAATCTGAATCTGCTGTACCTTCAGCATTATCCATTACACTGAAAAGTTAAATGCCCTCACTTGCAAAAACATTTAAAGAGCAGTTATTTAATCAAAAATAATATTTGAATAGCAATTAATTGCAAACTATTAGGGGAAAAAACCACACATGAATTATAGGAGAATATATAACTACACAGTAGATGCACACTTAAGGGCATAAATAGCCTATTACATATAATCACAGTAAGAGTGTTCATGTGGCTGTGACCATCTGTAGACATATGCAAATCACCTAGCTTTAGCCACACTTTGTTCATCCATTATTATAATCACCTGAGAAGATTTATGGTCAATAAATACATAATACTAAATAATGAATAAAACCAGCCATAGTTGTGAAAACTGTACAGTTTCATGCTATGTATAACAACTAACCATGCACTCAAAATCTATTTTTTTATTAGCTTTTACACAACATGCATTTAAATTATTAATGACTGTTTGACATAAAACTTAACATATACACTCCTGATATTTTGAAAATGCTATAGCATCCATAATAGCAAGATAAAAATTATAAAAACAATCACATATGAATGGAGCAGCCAGAAGCTGAAAACAGAAATACACAGAAATATTTGTATAATTTCCCACATGTAATATTGAAGTACAGACCTGCTCAGGCTCCACATGACAAAACATGGAAATCTTCTCCTTCACAGCCATCTCTATAGGTTTTGCACTTCTGCAGACTATCTGTCATAACAGAAGGAAAAGCTTCAAATATTTACTAGGCAAACCAATGGAAGATCCTCAATATTTCATAGTGAAATTCATCTCTTTTGGAAGCAGAGCACAAACAAATGTGCCTTTTTTCACTCTTTCCCCCCTTTTGGAGTTCTATGATATATCATATCTATGATGTAATATTCCTTCCTCATATTCTTCTTTCTTGCAGCTACTATTGTAATACTCTTTGCCTCAAGTCTAGCAGCTCTATAAGTATGAACATGAGGAATCAAAAGAAATATTGTAATCAATAAGATCAGATTTAAATTGAGAAAAGCAATACTTAGCTTACACGCATGAGTATTTCAGTATTTCAGCATCTTCTTAATCTACATGTCATGACAAAAACGAGGCTAAAGAAGAGAAAACTAATTCATAATTGTATGGAGTTTTTACTGGTGCTAGTATTTTGCTGATACTTTTAAATCCCAGTAATTTTAGAAAATATTGATACTTTTTAACCAATTAAAACAATAATTATATGCTTTGGTGTTTGTTGGAAGGGGTCTTTTTGTGCATTACGTAACTCCAGGCAACCAGATCAAAATGCAGAACTGCTCTAGTAAAGTGCCTACTGATTACTCAGTCTACTCCCTTAAATTATTTTGAAACCTGAAAGTATAACAAAAAGTAGGATGATCCTGTTACAAGACTAGCTCATTACTTTCCCCATCTTTCTAGCAAATGTAACTACTTAATTCATCAAGCCCTTTTGCTCAGAAATTTCTAGCTGCCCTTTGATCACCTTGCTAATGCAGCTTAGCTACACTGATTCTGATGGAGTCTAATTAACTTACCCTAACCTTAGAAGTAATTCTAGAAACAGAAAAAAAAATTATCAAGTATAAGGAAAAGTTAGTGTGCTTTTAAATCAAAATGTAATTAGGAAACAGTTTGTACATTCTATTCACTTAAGCACAATTTATATGAAAAATTTGGTACAGTTTGAAGTTGAAGGTACAATTCATAAACCTTGATAGTACAACCACATGAGTAAACCCACTTTGAAATCTATCATCCATCTTGTGGAGACAAATTGAAAGTTAATGAAGACACAGAAATCAAAAACATCAGAACCAGCACGAAAATAACACAACTACAATAAAAATGGGAGAGATGTACCACAAAGGAACATAACACACAGAAGATGGGGAACAATTGAATCCACCAGGGCAGCTCTGACAAGTGCACACTCAAAGTGCTGCATCAGAGTACAGGATCTCTGCAGCCCCAGCACAGTGTCCATTTGGCACTCAGAACACCCTGGGGAGAACAGCGAGGCTCGGGCACACAGAGCTGAGCAGCCCCCCCAGGGATGCCCAGGAGCAGGCAGGGAGCCAGCAGGGATTCTGAACTGGATGGAACAGGCTCAGCTGTAGGAGCTGCCCCATGTGCTGCCTGGCCAAGACAGCAACCATTTAGATATTGTCCTGAAGCAGCACTCAAGGAACTTTATGAGGGTGCCAAGAGGCTGCACCTCGAGTGAGATCTGTCCCTGCTTCAGGTGCCAACAGCAACAGCCAAAAAATAAAAATGATACTGTGCCCCTGGCAGTCCCTGGCTTGCCCCAGGCAAGAACCCAAGATGCAAGACTGTCACCATGTTTGCCTGTTCTCCTTTTATTACACACACACACACACTTAACAGGCTTTTTAAAGAAAATTATTTTTTGGAGGGGAGGGAGAAGTCAGGCCCTGCAAATTGCCTTAAAGGCCTCCAAAAAGAACAGGCAACTTTCCCTATGCAATTAGGACTTCAAGAGGGATTTTGGAGATTAGGCCCTGAAACTTGGAACACAGTACAGCATTACATTAATAAAAGTCTTTCTTTCCACAAGCTGGTTACGATTATCATGTCACAACCACTTAACACCAAACACATCTTTCACATATCCTATTTCCAAATCCATTGGTTCTGTAGTTAAAAACACATTCATTCATAAATGTAAAATGAAAGAGCTTAAAAAAAAAAAAAAACAGAAAGAAGCACAACACAAAATTTAGTTGTGTGACTATCTCAAGAGTAATTTTTCTTTTTTTGAGGATCTACACATTGCTTCTTCTTAATAATGCAAAAAAAAGATCTGAATGTTACAAGACACAAACATTCTAGGTCTTTCTACAAAGTGAAGTGAGATTTCAATTATTTTTAGCAGTGAAGAATTTTTTTTATTTTTGTAAAAAAGATGCCTTTAGAAGAACATAGCTACAGTCCCAAGATATTGCAGGAAGTTAGTTGAATTAAGTTAGCTTACAGTGATTTTGACTAATTTGATTTCCTGTGGCTTTAAAGGGGCTATGCAGCACATATTTTGCATTTCTTCTAAAATTCTCATCTCTCCTGAGAGACTATGGCTTATTCTTTGAACACAAGTTATGCAAGGATATTTCTAGATGACCTATAAATAAAAATCTGTATTTATTGACTCACCAAATCTGGAGACAAGCCTAGACCCCTCAGTGCTCGAACACTGTTCTGTGTTGGTTTTGTCTTCTGCTCACCAGTAGCATTAGGCTGAAAAGGCACATTTTGAAAGCTCAAATAGCAACTAACATCTGCTAACAAAGCAGTTACAGATTAAAAGACAAAATTCATTGCAAATAATAATAATAATTGTAGGAAATAAACATATCCAAAGGGATCCATAATACGCCAGAAACGGAAATTACACCACTGTTATTACTTGTATGTGAAATACTGTGACAAAACCACAGGGTTCCAATTCAGGTCAAGTTTATTTTGTTGGTTTTGTTTTCAGAGAAAAATTTCCATATAATTGGCTTGGGCAGAAGAAGTAGTACATTCCAGAAGTTGGATTTGGTTAAAAAATGGAGAATGTCCAACACAGCACAAAGCCTTCAGTGACTGGTCTTGAAATATTCAGATGTTATAAATAATTCTGTTCTCAAATACACAGAATTAATCCTACCAATTGCTGTAGTTGGTAATCATCTTTTTGTCTGTAGAAGGTGAAATCTATCATCATTACAAACCTTTGCTTTCCAAAATATCCCCAGTGAGTAGTGAAGCAAAATTTAGAGTTCAAATGAAAAAATACTTTCAGTCCTGTACAAGGACTTACAGTGGAGACTTGACTCCAGCATGAAAGGGTTAATGAGACAAGTAAACAAATATAAAGCCAATAGAGAGTAAAATTTATGTTATTAGTTCTAATAACTTACCTGTGGTACTAGGCTAACATGGATATTACAGAAGTTCTCTCTTTTTGCTTTGAACTGAAATTGTCTAAATGCTTCAACAAATGGCATTCCTTCAATATCTCCAATGGTTCCACCCAGCTGAAAAGGAAATGGATATGTAAAAGCAGCAGAAAGCAAAAACAAAATAAAAAAAAAAGTTTCATATATTTCAAGATGTTTTCTGAAACTTTTATCTGAAAAAAAAACCCTGACAATTGAAATTTGCAAAGATACTCTACAAAGTGCTTTCATCTACTCTGCACAGTTTGTTTCTTGTAGAAAACATTAAATAATTTTCTAGCTTTGTTATGTTCACTTTCCACCAAATACACAAGCTTCCCAGGGGAGTATGTGTGGTGCTGCTCAATAATACATGCTTCACACTGCCTTCAAAGTGGTGAACCAGTAATCAATAGTTAAGCTGCTGTGAAGATTTTCATAAAGGAAAACTTTATTTCCTGTCAGATTAAAAAATATTTGTGATTAACTAGAGACAGACATTTCTCAGTATTATCACAGCTTTCCAGCATCAATAATTGTTTATTACCAAACCAAAATGCAAGGCTAAATCCATGCTGAAATTTATTTATAAAGACAGAAATCAGATGCCTTTCAAGGACACAGTGAGCTATAGCAGACTAAGCACTGAATAAAGCAGCTTTGCACACAAATCTGATGAAATAGTTGTATTTCAGAATGATCTTTTTGTGCCACCAAGTGGTTTTCGACAGAATTACATATTTCTGTTCATCCAGTACCAGAAAAACTGACAACTACATTTGTACATCACACACATTTAGTCTGACTCCTTCGGGATTTTACAACTGAAAAATGTTACAATTATTTTTAGAGTACTACAGAAAAATAGTTTTATCAGGCTAGAGGTATAAATGTAACAAAAACAAACAAACCCCCCCCCCCAAACCGTAACACAAAAAACCTGAAAAAACTGTAGTTAAAGGACTGATATGACCATCACTTATTAATGTTTTTGTGCTGCTTTTGTACTTACTTTTTTATATTTGTTTTAAATTAAGTATTTGACTCCCACTGTAAACATCATAAAATTATCTATAGGTATACTGGTAAGTGTATATCAATCAAAGCAGATTCTTCTGCATAAGAAACACTGAGTAATTCTGCTGTTGGGTCACAGAGTTTATGGTACTATTGACTGCAGTGGTCACTTCTGGCATCAAATCTGTGACATCTTCTGTCAAATTCTCAACTATAATCTTTTTTCATTATTTTCTGCTGTAATAGTACTACTAGCAATTACTGGCTTTCATCCAGCTGTCTCAGTGCCCTACTAAGGGTGGGTAAAACTCCTTGTTTCTATTGTGCAGAACATCAGCAGGTTAAGTAATTAACAAAGTTGCCACCAAAGATCTTAAAGATAACATCAGAAAGTGGGAAACTAAATTGCACATTGTTTAAATATAGTCCTTTAAGCATGACCACAAGCAACATGATGAGCATTTGAAGTTCTATGGAAGCTAGAATGTTAAAGGCTCTCCTACGGACCACAGGAGATTTCAGGTATTACACAAGTTTTCTCAATACTGTTTACAGTATAAAGCCTCTATTAACAGTATAGGTAATTACTATACTGTTAACAGTATAAAGCTTCAGTCATACATCTGGATGTTGCACTAGACAGTTCACATTACAGTAACTGCTGTAATTCTGTCAGTTAATGAACTCTTAAGAAGCTCAATTTCAGCTGTATTCTAGAGTGGATTTAGTCAAGTAAATGGAAGCTGTAGAGATAAGACCATGCCTACCCCTTTAAGAACAAACCAAAGAATATAAAATGGGTTTTTTAATTTCTGCTCTCCATAAAACTTCAGTAAGGAGCAAAGAGAAAGCAAACAAGCTCATTGTGGTCACTGTAGATATACAACCTAAAAGGTTCTATACTTGCCTCAATTACACAGATTTGTGGCTCTTTTTTGTCATCATCCACAGGAACCTTTGCCTGATTCATTACCCATTCCTGAACTGCATCAGTAATGTGTGGAACAACTACAAAACAAAACCAAAGAAGGCAAGCACATCTTACTTTATGTCCATATACTAATTTTTGCATGCAAAAGGAGTAAAGTGAACAGAAAGCCAAGAAGAAACTACTAGGTCCTTTCTCTAGTTCTCCTTTCCTTGAGCCCAGAAGCCAAACATTACAGGAATATGCCGTATCTTCTGGAAGGGAGAAAGGAGTAAGATGGTGGAGCAAGAAGCAGCTTGTTCTAGCTGATCCCTTCTTTTGTGAAGACTGAATAGACTAGTATCCCACAAAATTAAAATTATTACCTTGAACGGTTTTTCCCAGATAATCACCATGTCTTTCTTTATTAATGACATGCTGATATATCTTTCCAGTAGTGATATTGTTATCTTTATAGAGACTGATGTCCAAAAATCTCTCATAATTTCCCAAATCTAAGTCAACTTCTCCACCATCATTTAATACAAAAACTTCACCTGAAAAAAGAAAGCGAAAACAGACAGAAAAACAATAAAACAATCAGAAATTATTAAACACACAGCAAGAACACCACAGACATCTTAAAACATATCAGTAAAGCCCATACTGTAACCCAACCTGCATTGTCAGACTGTATGACTTAATATCCAAGTCAGTTTTACATCTAATGTCCATTCCTCAGACACATAAAGTATTGCAAATAAAATGTAAGTTACATTGCCAAAATATTTAAGCAACATAAATATTTAACCAGCATTTCAACAGCAGAATAATCCTTTTGGAAGAAAACCTCTAGGAATCATAAATCAGCACCAAATAAAATATTCATTTACTTGCAGGAGAGAAAAACTATGCTTTTATAAGCATTAATGATTATACATATTCAAAGTGTTTCACTATAAATTCTTGTTGATTGAATCTATTTTAAAGATTGAGGCTTCAGGAGTAAAGTTATGACGAAGAAAAATGCTTCTTCAAACATGATTGCCATTTCTGGGTCAGTTGTTTCATCCAGCATCTTTGGTTCACCATGTCCACAGCAAGGGTTATTTCTGACCCTGAAAAATCCACTTAAAATACCCTTCAGGTATTTTAAGTGAATTTTCTCAGCCCTCTAAAGAGTTTTTAAATTCTGAATCTAGTCAACTTCTAACAGAACTCAAGTTACTAGATCTTGAGGTAAGGCTGGAAAGCTCTTCAGAAAAACTGTAAATATTTTGCCATGGCCCAATAAATCAATGGCAAAAGAAGTTACATGACTAATGCAGAAAAAAAAAGTGGACTACAGAAATGTATATCCCAAAGTACAACACTCCACTTCAATGAACTTAGGTTCTCAAAGTTTCACCAATGTTTTTGACTCGATTTTTTTTTTACTAAAATGGGAACTTAAGCTAACTCCATGAAGGCACTTACATTAGAAGGCACTGATACCCAGAGAACAGCATTCTCAAGTAACTCTTAAGGACTTAAAGCCACAAGTAAGTTTCATAGCACTATTTAAAAGGGGTTTTTAATCAAGTTGAACTGCAGATAGCATTAACTAAACAATTCTTACAGCTAGGATTTTCCCAGTAAAGGGGTATTTCAGAGAAAGGAAGCATCTGCTCATGACAGTATCTTCAAAAAAACAAGCTTCTGTTTCTTAACTTAGAGCAGTTAGTGT
This sequence comes from Hypocryptadius cinnamomeus, assembly GCA_013400635.1. NCBI lineage: Eukaryota > Metazoa > Chordata > Aves > Passeriformes > Zosteropidae > Hypocryptadius > Hypocryptadius cinnamomeus. Next base: position 35,317 of record VYZP01022966.1, on the reverse strand, counting down.
CCTTGAGAACACAGAGTAAGCAATAAACTTTCAAAATAATGATAAAACAACTTGTAAACACCATACTATTGGTTTTTAAAAAATAAAACCAGAACACATTATTGTAAATACAAATGTTAATGTGAAAGAGAATAGCACTTATCTTCATACCATGTTCATATGGTGAAAAGGTTCCAGCATCTATGTTTATGTAAGGATCAATTTTGATTGCAGTGACACGTAGACCACATGATTTCAGAATGGTGCCAATGCTGCTTGCAATGATCCCTTTGCCAATGCCCGAGATGACACCACCAGTTACCAGGATGTACTTCATTGGAAAATCAGCACACATGCACAGACCTTGAGCTGGAAATCTAAAACAACAAAGATGTACATCTGATGAATGTACATTCATGTCTGGGAAGATCATACACTCAATCTGCAAAGATCTAAACTGAAATGACCTTCAGCAACATACAATAAAAATGACCATTCTGGAATCTGGGAGCAGGATTCACCTCTCCCAGGTTATACACCAATATGTAAGATAAACACCTATCTTGTCCCTATGCTAGGTCCTTATGAGGCTGATTGACACACAGAGCCAAAGTATGAATTTACATTACTAGACAGAAAGGGGTGCTGAGTGGCAAATCCACAAAAGTCCTACAAAACTTTTTACTATTTATACATTTTAGCAAACAAAGGCACCAGTGTTGATCAGCTACAAGCTGCGTTTTTCCACCCATCTGAGACAGCACGACACGTATCTCATCTGTAAAGGAATTCACATTCCATTCAGGCAGCTGTGGAGGCTAATCACTGAACAATTTCTGAACAGTGACAGCATGGCTCTCCATAAAGCAAGAATTCTAGGGCCAAGAAAATCACCTAATTCACCCAAAACAACATGCAACAGCACTTGATCGAACGGCCCTCAGTATAAATCAAAGCAGCGTGGTACTTCAGCTGCTGGTATGAAGCAGTAGATACCCAATGAACATTATAATTCTTCTTTTTATGATACTAAAGTAACATAAATAAGGCCTGGATCTTCAGGAGACTGAGTACAGGAATGTAACAAGGCATGTTATCAGAGCCCTTACATTTCTGGTAATAGGAATTAATAAACTATTTGCTTGTCAATATGATCGAAAAGACGACCATAACCACTAAACACATTTAACTCAGGTGAAAAAGGACCACCAGGGATTAACTTTTCCCTGCCATTTAATTTTAATATGTAAGTTTTTTAATCACAAAGATTTTAAGACTTGGACTGTACTACCTCTGTTTCAGGCTATTCCATCAGAACTCAGCCAACTTAACTGTCAACATTAACCTCATAAACATCTAAGCCATTTTCAAAGCTCTTTTCAGGAAAACGGGGGATAATTTCAACAACGGTACAAATCTNCGCTCCGCCCGGGCCCGCCCTTCCTCCCGGCGGAAGTGGCGCACGCGGAAGCAGCGCGCAGCGGCCGCCCGCGGTTCCGCAGCGGCGCCGGCACGGCCCGAGCGCGGCCGCCGCCCCTGAGCCATGTTGCGCGGCCTGGGCAGCTGGCTGGGGCTGGAGCGGGCGGGCGAGGAGCAGCTGCTGCCCGCCGGCAAGAGGAGCGGCCCCGCGGAGCAGGAACAGGAGCATGAGGAGGAGGAAGAGGCAGGGTCGGCCGGGCAGGAGCAGGGCGAGCTGCAGGGGGACTCGGAGGCGCTGCTCAGCCAGGCCAAGGGATTCGGCAGTGAGTGTGTGGGGGCTGACGGCTTTCAAATATGAGCTAAGGAAACAAGGCTGCAAAGTGTCTTTCGATTATCGTCTCTTTCAGAGCTGTTTTTAGAGGAGCAGCTTTTAAGTATCTGTTCTGTTGGCACTGTGAGAGGAGGTCTGTGTGTAGAGAGAATAGATCCGTCTACGTAGAATAATGTACTACGTGGATTGCACAGTGGGCATTTGTGGGTTTTTTCATAGGAAAATAATGGGGTTTTATGATTTTGTTGAACATGTCTGCAGCTTTAGAATCACAGAATGGTTTGGGTTGGAAAGGACCTTGAAGGTAATCTCATTCCAACCCCCCTGCCATGGGCAGGGGCACCTCTCTAGACCAGGCTTAAAGCCCCATCCAGCCTGGCCTTCAACGCTGCCAGGGATGGGGAAAGCTGTAATTTGCTATAAGTAAAATTCCTGCTTTAGTGTAGTGAATTCGTGGATAAAATTAATCCGTAGTACAGACCTATGGTCATTACTAAGGGTTTTTTTTAAGGAATGGGTTTTGGATTTTTTTAAATTGATGCTCTGAAAATCTGGATCAGTATCATCTGAGAGGTTCATGTGAGCTAGTTCTTTACTGTGCATTATCCTGGGCAACCAGAACTGCAGCAGTTCAGTCTGTGTAGTTTGGCTGAATATTTGTCTAGTTGTGGTAAATTGATACTAACCTGCTGCTTACTCTGATTGTTCTAATCTGCAAATTGCTCTGATTGCTCAGGAAGGAAAAAGGACTTTGAGTTTCAGGGGAAGAATAAGTATTGACTATTATCTATATAAAGATGCATCCCATAACTTGCTCTGTACATGAAAATTTGGTTTAGTGGTCAGTGAGTCTGTTGTCTGTGGCACCACAATAGATTGTGGTGGAAAGGCTTTCTTGCTGTTTTAACACATAATCCTAGAAACCCCTGCATGGCCAGCAATCTGGGTAGCTGTGTAAAAAGAATGTCCTGGCAGATAAAGAATTCTACTGGTAAAACTGAAGCCTTATAGACATTATTTTTGCTCATTATCATGCCATTACAGAAATTATGAGTGTTTTGCCAACGTGAACTAATAATAGAAGTATTGCTAGATACATATTCTTAATACAGGCATACACTTGTGAGATGGAAGATGAGTTTCTTAGTCATTTGAAAGTGTTATTTTACACCACAAATCCTATTTTTCTAAGGCTAAGTACCACCCCTTCTGCAGTTCAAAACAATATTTGCCCTTATTGGAAGTAAAAAGCATTTTGCTCTTCAGCGTGGTTCCAGGACTGGCCAAAACCACTTTGTGCAATAATGCCAGAATGTCACCAGACACCAAATGTCTGCACCTAAACATTTTGCACCTAAAACAATTGCATAGAGGAGAGGTTCCAGGGATTCATGAAACAGCCAATAAAAGCTGGTAGAGAGTAAGCTGTCCAGTAGGCTGCTGCTTCCTCTACTCTCATAAGGGGAATAATGTATGTGTCTATGCCTAAAATGTAGAACTTAACCTTTTTTTATACCCGAATCATGGGATGGGTTATAAAGGCTGATAACAGGTATAAAAGATGCTAGTAAGTACTTGAAGGATGTTTGGTTACCACCATTCTGTGACTTGTAAGTGAAAGTTACATATAAAAAATTGTCTTAAGGCTTGGCTAGACCTCTACATATTTTGGTATTGATTTGGTGATATCACTACAAGAGAACATTTTATCCACCACAGAGAATAGTCAGCTTTCCAAAAGGTGACATCAGTGTTCCAAAGTAACTCATTCTGCTGGTGGCTAACAACTGTGTATTAAATGAACTTTTTAAATTTTTTTTTTTTTTCATTATAAGATTATTTTTTACATTTCTAACCCATAGGGAAACTGGATTTTTTTGAGCGTTCTTGAGTAGGAGGGTGGTCTTTTGTTTGAAACAGAAGACCTGGGTTTTGGTGGGGTTTGTTTGGGTTTGTTTGTTTTGGGGATTTTTTGTTGTTGTTGTTGTTGTTGATTTTTTTTTTACAACCCCCTACATAAAAGTCTAAGGTGATTTTCTGGAATAACTGAAATGTGTGATTTCTATTGAGCTGACTACAAAGCAGCACCCCCAGATCCCTTTCTGCAGGGCTGCTCTCCAGACACTCCTCCCTCAATTTATAACCATCCCACATGCAGAACCCACCCAGCATTTATTCTTGTTAAATTTCATGCCATGGATGTTTGCCCAGATGTTCCAATCTATCTAGATCCCTCTGCAAGTGTTTTATTTACTGTGGCACTGACACAATGTATGAGGTACTGCAGTGGGAATGCAGCCATTCGGATACAATTAAGTATCCTGCTGTCTGAGAAATAGTACCAATGTCTTAAAATCACTTGTCTATAAGCTGGTACTTGATGTCTCTGAAGGTTTATGATATACATCTTGCTTCTTGCAAGTTTGTTCTCCTTAATTAAAATAGAATAATACAGTGCAGGTGGCCATGCTATGTGTATGTAGTTCTTTCCCTGCCACTTCACTTCAGCACTGCTAATACAAAGAATATGAGTCTTTGAGAACAGTCTTCATTGCTGCTCTGACACTGAATATTTTCAGAAAATATGGCTCAGAAAAATGAGTGAACAGGGCCACAGTGCTCTTCTCTTCCTAAAGAGAGGAAGACAATGCGAAACATATAAGGGCAAACATCAAGAACAAGCTTCTATGCTAAGACTTTTAAAGAAGGTGTTACCTGCCTTTAATTTTTCATGGATTTTCTGCCTCAGGTTATAAGACTTTATTGTGCATGTTGATTTTCCTAAAAAAATATAATTCTGTTTTAATACTGTGGCTAAGTTATTTTATGGCTTAATGCCTCCAAAATATTTATATGAAATCAGGAAAGACACATTGCTTCAGAAAACTCATTGGAAAGGAGTATTTCAAGGACCATTAGCAATGTTTGATTTAGTAAACAAGGTTTGTGTATAAATACTTGATTTACAGAAAGTTGTGATCATCATCATCATTAAAGAATATAAACTAGAAAAGGATAAATAGAATTTTAGGAGTTTTTTGTAGGCCAGAAGCTGGGTTAAGTTATTTTGAAAGAAACTTTTAAGTAAGTATCCAAATGTCTAATGAGAAGATAAAAGAAATGTAGAAAGAACTGGATGTAAAGAAATCTATTCTCAGGTCTTTGTTTTTTTGTCTGTGAAAGGTTACCTCTTCAATTTTGCCTCTGCTGCTACAAAAAAGATATCTGAGTCTGTTGCTGAAACAGCACAGACAATAAAGAAGTCTGTAGAAGAAGGAAAAATTGACAGTATCATCGATAAGGTAATTTATTTCTAGACACTTGATCTGAAAGATCTGTTTGCTTACCATTGTTATAAAATGTGGCAAATCTGGCATTTGATAACATTTCTTTAAACTGTTTTTAGATAGTATGTCTTTCAAGAGATACTATGCATCTCTTGTCATGATGAGTGATGTGACTGAAACATTTATACATGGTAGAGTTTCCAAAAAATGGTCACCCTGCTTTTCTCAGTGCTGCACTTGTGTTTGTTCAGTTCCCCCAGGATGTTCATAGACTGGAGAAAGACCAGAAGAAAATAAGGAAAATGCTGATGTAGGTGGAAAGGCCAGAAGAATTTGAGACAGGCCGTTGGAGAATGTCTGTCCCAAGATGGTTTCTTTTTGCCCCACAGCTTATTTAGTTGGAGAAAGGAATGAGGTAGCTTGCATCTTAAAGGCAGAAGTCAAAATTATCTTGTACATATTGTATCCTAGGACCCAGGGATATACAGGTACAGCTCCATAAGAGCCAGTGAACTAATGAAACACCTTGTTACTGTCCTGTTCTTTTCCCCACCCTGACCCTGCCCTCTTCTTGCCCTCTCTGTTCCTGTCAGCTCCAGTTGCTTAACTTGTGCCAGCAAGTGTTCTTGCAGTGCTTTAAGCCACAAACCTGGCAGAAGGAAAAGAAGAAAAGAAAAAAAAGAAAAAGGCAGCAATAAGGGCCATGAAGTGTTCTGTGTTTGCTGTTGAGAGTATCTGGGAAGAGAAGGGAAAGGGAACTGGTGAAAACCATCCGAGCAGTAGCAGGAGTGTGCGTCCAGGAGTGTCTGACACAGACAAACCCCTTTTCCTGCTCCTGTCTCTCAGACAGCCCTTCTGGGGAAATACAGCATTGCCTGTTTATTTTTTTAATACAGCAGAATTCTTCTTCTTGATATAATTAGTGTTCATGTTGTCTTCCATCAAATGGCATCAAATGAATTTCTATTATAATCACATTTTACATTTTGTCTTCAGATTTCATAGACAGTTGTCTATATAATAATAGCAGAGATCTGTTTCCTTCTACAGTAATATCAGAGTCTAATGTAATTTTGATTTACATCAAAGGGGAAAAATCAATTAACAAGCTTATTTGTTAATTTAATACACTAATAATAATGCTCCTAAGAAACTGTAGCTAAGTACTTACAGCATATTTTATGCCAAAAATACAATTTTCTTTTCTCTGTAAATGTTTTAGAGTAATATGAATTCCTTGTTTCGATTAATCAGTATTACATACAGGAGAAAGAAGATTATACCTGTATCATCATAAAGCTTTCTTCTTATACCATATAAATTGTTTTATTCTATAAGTAGAAAAAAATTAACATAATTTTAAAGCAGAATCTGTTTGTATAACTGACACTACTATAGTTCTCTCACTGATAGTAATCTTAAACTGAAATACTCGGTCACTGAAGGAAAAAAAAAGTAAGGAATTTATCAGAATTTAGCTTGAAGACTTCTGTGCATTTCAGCAACTTGTTTATCCATACACCTCATGCATAAAAGTTGTATTTTTGTGAGTGGCTTAAGTGTTCATTTCTAGCTTCATCTTTTTTGCCTCTGCTTTCAACCACAGAACATTTGCATTCTTAGTTCTAGATTATGGCATACCGAATTCTGAGACCATTCTCCATTTTTAAATTCTAAATTCGATATAGAATATTTTTAAATATTATTTTTTAAATGAAAGTTGTCATCAACATAAGTGGAGAAATTATTTTGTTTCAGCTAAGCAGGTGTTCTGAAATGCAACTTTACAGTTTTGAAAGCCCAGTTTCTTGCCCTGGATGTATTTCTTAGGCAACTCTTGAAACTTCTGTAAGGCCAAGGCTAGCTCTAAATGTTAGTGCTTTAAAAACAAGTTTAAATAAGTCTAAACAGTCTGTGTTGGCTGTGTTTTATACAGTGAGACAGTAAGTGGTTATGCATAGTATGCCAATGTTCAGATTATCAGCTAAGATTTTCCTTATTTTTTTCCTTGGTCCCTGAACTTGATAAAACTATAAATATAATTTTGAAAGCATACACAGTAGTTTTAAATGCAAAATCAAATGTTTCAGGCAAAGAAAATGTATGATTGGCACGAAACACCTTTAACTAACAGGAAGGGCCACCATGGATACAAGAATATGCACTGTATTTGAAAGCACTTTCTGACTGAACATAAAACAAGAAGAGCGAATTTTAACTTTATTTTTTTTAATTGTGGTTCTCTAATTTTTATTTTAGACAATTATTGGAGATTTTCAGAAGGAGCAGAAGAAATTTGTCCAAGAGCAGCAAACCAAAAAATCAGGTAATGTATGCTTTTTTTGATGATGTCAAACATCACATAAGTGAAACCCTGCTGAAAGCTAGATAATTGAGCTATATCTAAAGCTAATCCATCAAAACACTAGTAATGCAATATGTTATGACAGAACTTAATGCATGTGATGGAATAGGAAGATTATATTTTTAAGTGAGGTTAGTGTTATGTTATGTAGTTGGTTTAGATTTGCTTTTTAACTAAATTCTACTTTGTGAAATAAACTCAAAGATCACCATGCTAGCAAAGTTGTTTTCTCACATTTTGTTCCATCATTGACTTTTATCTTTGTTAATGTGCTACCTGAATGCAATAATTTCTGACAGTTTGAGTATGCAGTGACTCTGTTAATCTTTAAAATGAGCTGGTTTTAAATGGATTGTGATAAAAATTTTCATGGTGTTTTTAGTTAGTATGTTAGTCTGGTTTCTTCTTGCAAGATTGTTTATGGGATTGTGTTGTCTGTATTTCTGTCTTTTTGTCTGTTAGTAGACTTGGTATTTTCTTAATACATTTCTAAAAGCTTGATGAAAATAGGTAGCTAGATTGGCCAAAGGAGGAGTGACAGATGTTCTGACTGAAAGAAGCATCAGCATCTGCTGTGGATCCATGTGGGTGAGAGATCTTGCTGGTATCCGCTGCACAGGCAAAGAAGTGTTGTTAGTTTAAGGGCACAAGAATTATTTATCTACTGCAGATGCATCAAATTGTCTCTGTAGGCTGAATTTGCATTGACAGTGAAGAGATTGATAAATATCTATACCTCTACAATAGTTTATTTTTCTCTCTGTACAGCCCAAACAACTATTTTGAAAGGATCTGCATAACTATATAAAGCAGCTGAACTGGAGTAGGCTTACTCAGTGTATAACAGGTTGTAATTCATAACAAATTTATAACATTTTTCTCCATTGTTAAAGAATTGGTGTCTTCTGGGTATAAGTTACTTTGCAAACTTAATTTAGACAAAGTTTACACATTTTAAGTGGATCTGGAAATACTATTTGCAGGCAACTTAACCAGTTATACAGCACTACTTCAGTAACTAAACTAAGAGGCACCAAATTCTGACTGGTGCATGCTGCAAAGAAATCCCCACAGATTTATTTTTACAATTACAGAGATTAGCAACTATTTAGTTGTTGTTTTGTTTTACTTTTTTTACCTCTGATAAGCAAAGATCTATTCCTAGGGTTTCTCTCTTACGCCGTGGACTTAGTTTAGGAAAAAGACACAGTGACTTGGCCTACTGCTGTAACTCTGCTTACTTTTGTGACACTGTTACCTTATGTAAGGTCTGTTATTTGGAGTGGGTTTTTTTCAAGTAATGTAAGTGCAATTATCTTCCTCCTTTCAATACTAGAAGCAGCAGTGCCTCCCTGGGTAGACAGCAATGAAGAAGAGACAATTCAACAACAAATACTGGCTTTATCAGCAGTAAGTATTTAATTTCCTGTAAGATTTGAAATTTTCTCATGGAGAAATTTAAACTACTGGGTTTTTTAAATAAGTTTATTAAATTATGTGTTTTCAAGATACTTTTAATATGTCACCACACCAATCATGTGCAAGAGTAAATAGTTCTATCAGTTTCAACTTGAACCCAAGCAGATTCTCAATATAGTTTTTATTTTTATAAAGGCATTACAGATTGCTTTGCTGCTCTTGTGTGTGAAATATGGTGTCCTTTTTCTGATATCATTTAATGACCATAAATATGTTCTTCAAAGGATAAACGGAATTTTCTGCGGGATCCTCCAGCAGGTGTGCAGTTTCATTTTGACTTTGATCAAATGTACCCTGTTGCACTGGTCATGTTACAAGAAGATGAGCTTCTCAACAGGATGAGGTTTGACCTTGTTCCCAAACAGTAAGTAATTTCTTCTTGTAACTGTATCATCATGCTTTTAATGTGTGTGTAAATACTCATAAATTACTCTTTGTTCCTTCACTTCCTTCAGTTCTTTATGTTCTTCTAATGTGTACATCTATTTTTATGCTAGTGTCTAACACGTGCAGTATTGCACATGCATTGCAGTTTAGCAGTTTGAGGTAAGAAAAAAAGTCCAGTGTGCTAAATTTAATGATTTTTTTTTCTCGAAAGAAAGGTAAAGGCAGCAATCAAAATGTTCAGATCTGTTGGTATAACTGACATCCCAAAAAGGTGATTACAGATAGTCAGAGACCCCCCCTGGAGAAATGGTAATAGAATGTGTCACAAAAAAGCAGCAATGCAAGCAAAACAAACTGGATTTGGATGGGAAAAGGGAAAAGCTCTGTGCTGCAGAGCTTTATTCCAGAGCTGTTATCCCTTGTCCAGTCCCAGACTCTGTTCCTAATGCTTATTTCACAACTCAGCTTTCTATTTAAGTGGGAGTTCCCAACATTGGTCTCCTTGTCTAAGGATGAAAATGGAAAGAAAATCTTTCCTTGTGACATTTTCTGTCTTAAATCTCCTCCTTTTATAAACCTTCCCAGCTCCTCACTCTGTTTATCTTCTTCTCTTTTGTCATTTCTGAAGATCTGCCTGTATTCTCTGATGCTGTCTTCAGCCTCTGGTCATGCTATCCTTGCTTTTTCTAACACATTGCTTAACATTTTTTTTTGCCTGTTCTTAGTCTCAGTCACTGTTTGCCTGAATAGGTGTGAAGGTAACTTCATTCTTTCTCAGCCTACACAAGTTCCTCCCCACAGATCTTGCCGTTTCTGCCTTCTGTTGCCTGTGGGTTAAAGTTGGGTCTTGTCTTTGTTGCTGGAGGAATTTCAGAGGGAAATGTTACCTGAGGTAGGGGTTAGTCTCCCACTTCCCAGAGCTAGTCATTTCCAAGATGGCAGTTTCTGGTTACTATAGCTTCTGTGGATGTGCTGAAAGATGTGCACATAGTGAAGTAGTACTGCTGTACTGTAGGACTGGCTTCTGCCACCACAGATGTTCCAGTTGCACCTGTCTAGGGAAGATGTAGATAATTCTAGTTTGACAATAATAGTGTGTTTGGCTTACAGGGGAAGAGAACGGGGTTGTTTGGCTTGTTGGGTTTGTTTGCATAATTTGTCAGGAGAGATGGAACAGCATAATGTTTTTCTATACCTTGTATTGCTGCATGTTTTTAAGCTTTTTCTAGACTTATAACATTACTATTGTAGGTTCAAGTCAATTGCAAATGACTTGTGAGAGATCAGGAACTTCTACAATGATGGACTTTTTAGAATGTGTTAATGTCACAAATTTCTTAAGATTTTACTTAAATATCATTTATGTCTATTCCTACTGTCTGCATATTTAATTTTATTTCACTGCTAGATGGTGAAAGGAACCATATTCCAAATGTAATAATCAAAATCTGTTTGTTCTCTCTAGTGTAAAGGAGGAGGTGTTCTGGAGAAATTATTTCTACAGGGTGTCCCTAATTAAACAGTCTGCACAACTCACAGCACTTGCAGCTCAACAGCAAGCAGCAGGAAAGGAGGAGGGCAAAGGCAGAGAAGAGGACAATGAACTGAAAGGTATGAGAAACATTTGTTTTAGCACAGTTCATTCACTTAGTGTAATTTTTCTTCTGATTTTAGACAACGCTGTTGTCTAAAATGGGAAGAAAAATTTTTCAAGTATTAAAATTGATAACATAAAGAGCAGTCTTTTAATGAAAGCTTCCAGTTGCACATATAATACCTACATGCATGTGCAGCATCACATTTTCATAATTTTTATAAGTTTAATTAATTAGCATGTCTAACAAGTACACCCAACAGGAGAACAGTTGCCCTGTAACCCACCCTTGGATCTGCCCCATTGGAGCCCCTCCAAGGATTCTTAGGATATGGTGTTATATCTACAAAGTACGTTATTATTTCAGCCCAGGTGCTAGTGCAAAACAGGATGTCCTTGTTAGAAACTCTTTTTCTTGAAAATAAGACCAAACAGAATTTCAAGAATGTGGCATAATATGTGAGGAAGGGTAACTAGTGTTCTAAAGTGTGAGAAAGTGCTAGAAACTATACAGCTGTTTATTAAAAATGTGCAAAGCTAAAAATAAATTTTAAAAAGCTAAAAATCTTTAGGCATTAGCAAATGTTCAATGTATACATCAGGTGCTATCACATTTTTATCCTGGATTGCCTGTTAAATCAAGGCTTCTCTCACCATACTTGGTGTCTTTGTGTAAGCTGGGGAAGAGGAGGTTCCTGGTGCTTTTAAACTGTTTTCCAGTTTCAGCCAACTTTGTCAGAAGAGTGGAAGTCTCAAAAGGAGAAATGTTGTATTTGGCTTATGGCAGCTCATGACCATTAGTGGTCTTAGGTGTGATTTTTGACTTGTCAGAAAGAAGTAGGAGATATCTTTGGTTCACTTGATCAGACAACAGGTACTAGCCAACTCATCCAGCTGGCATATGGATTGCTCTTGGGTTTTGCTCATCCCTCATGCCAAACAGAAGTTAGCCAGTGATACAGGGGTAGAACTACTGTGGTGGTGGAGTGCAGGGTGTGAAAAGGCCCATAATGTATTATGGAAACAGAAAAAATGGGGACCAGGAGGCTACCTGGGATTCAACCTTGAGATGAAAAAGCTGCTTCAACAAAGGTGTCTTCAGTTACATTGATCAGTTTCTACAGGTGATTCTTACTGACCCTCTTACAAACCTCTTTGCATGTTAACAGATTCTACAAGCAGGAATATATGTGGCTTAAAGAGTATAAAGCAGTTAGTTACTGGCAGAAACAAAAGATAACCAGTAGCTCATTAAATCTTAGCCTAACCTAGGTACACTCACCACCCCAGTAAGACACCTGAAGGATCTTGGCAGGCTGGGTAGGCATTGGGCAGAAGGGGAAATCCTTTTCTGTACCTTGGAATGGTTCTCATATCCCCAATATCAATGAATTCTCATCCATGAAGTCCAGTAATACTTATGTCCTGTTGACACTGCTGGCCTGACTGACAGTCAGGTGATTGCTGCCAAGTTAACTACTTTTTCTTCCTCTTTGAATATAGTATCTTTCCATATAGGTATTTTTCCTCTTGAGTTACCTTTCTTATTCCTTTTACAGACTTTTTCACAAGTCTTTTGCACAGTTTAAGTAATCTTCTGCACAGTCTGAGCTAAGGTTGCTCAGCTGGGCCTTAGCTGCCCATCCAAGGAGCAGAACTTTGGGGGAAGGGGAGGCTACAGGTGGAGTTACAAAGCTGGGCTTCTGTCTTGCCTATGTGCCTTTGTTGTCAGTTTGTCTCTTGCTTCTCATAGGTTTTGTTTGGAGTGTGCCTGTGTCAGCCTAGGCAAGGTCCCCATGTAGAATGGAAAAAGTATTTTTCTCTGAGTAGATTCTGTAGTAGCCTGTGCTGTCAGCATCGTCATCCAAGCAATGCTGACAGAACAGGCAACTCCAGAATATGCTGTAGACCAAGAGGCACCAATTCCCAGTACTTTTATTCAGGATAGTTGTTTACTGTCCCAAAACTATGGCTGTTTTAACTGAAGTGTCTCAGCTTTACAGGAGAGACTGCATCTGATCCTATTGAACAACAAAAATGTTATGTTTGAGTCATCCAACTCCGTGGAAAGTACCATTTAGTCAAAGTGAAAGTTGCTGGATTCTAGTAAAATTCCCATTGTGACTAAAGCAAAACGTATCTTCATTTTAAAAAACCAAAAAACTACATTGTCTTTTGGCCTGTTGCAGCTCTTCTACAGTTCAAACCACCAGTGTGGGATATGCAGATAGATTTCCTAATGACTGCATGTTCTGTAATAGCAAAGTTGCATGTACCAGACTGTAGTAAATGCATTTTTTTTTAACTCAGAAATTGCATAGATTTGGGAAGCTCTGAATCATACATATTATTTCTGGTTTAACCTTTTTGAAAGTTGGATTCCCTAATTGGAGGCTAAAATGGGAAGTAATTGCCTGTTGGTAGTACTTCATAATGTTCAGGATTTCTTCTTAAAGCTGAATGTCTATAAAACAGAATTGTTAGCCTTCCATTTCTGTGTGTCCTCCTTAGCTGCTATTTTCAGAAAGTTAAATAAGCATGGTTGATGGGAAAGGAAAAGAGACAAATGGAAGAAATTCCACATTCTAGTGTAAAGGCTATATAAGATCTATAAGAAAATGCCAAGTTGTAGCCCTTCTCTAGGTATTAGTAGCTCTGTAGTTAGGGAGTAAGTCACCTTGGGCTGAGAGCACACTGCAGTGGAGGACATGATGCCAGGCCAGTAGTCCAGAATGATGCTAATGGTATGTCAGTCACACCTGATGGGGGCATGGCCCAGGGCAGAGCAGCTGTGTCCCATCTGCACAAGAGCAGCAGGTGGGGGCTGAGGCACCCCTCTTGGGCAGCAAACAGTTACTGCCATGTCCTACAGCTTCCCCAGGTAGGGAATGCTGGAGCCTCTTTGGCTGCAGTGAGAGATCTCTGGAGAGAGGAAAGTGGAAGAAAGAGAGAAGATGGGACAGAGCAGTGGGCATTGAGTAGATGAGCTATAAAAGCAGGGACAGCTACCAATTAGGGAATGATTTTAATTAACACTAACCTTAACTTTAAAAATTAAACACAAATAATCAGAAATTGCTGAGTTAGCAGGAAGGATCCAGCTGGGCACCCTGTAGAAAGCAGAGCTGCAAGCTCAGAGCTGCTTTGCCTGTTTAAGCAAAGAGAACTGCTAAGCAAGCACTTGACCACTACCACAGCCTCCCCTGAATGTTAACTGTTCTTGCAGCCACCTGGCTATTCATTGTAAGTCCTCTCCCCTAAGAGTTTCACAAGGGAAAAAGCTGGGATGTTCCTTTACCTGCCAGGGAAAAGATCTAACCTTGCTTGTAAACAATTGTTGTCTTCCTAGCACCATGCTCTAAATACGGAATACACACCAGGTTTTCTCAGGAAATTGAGACCAGGTTGTAGGGTTTGTTTCTCAGTGACTCCCTTTGCCTGTGTGAAAGGTAAGGCTGCAGAACACTGTTCCCATGTGCCCTTAGGGCTGTGCACAGCACGTGTGAAGTCTGGTCTGCCCAAGAGCTAACTGGCACTCATGTCAGCGATAGAACCCAGCCAGGGGAGTTTGACAGACAGGGAGTGTGATAGACACTGACTGGATTTCATGAGTTTAAGTTTTAAACTTATAAGTTTGTGCATTTGTAACTTTAAAGATCTTGGGATGTCATTTTGAGGGTCAGAGGGATCCTGTCTATTAAGTTTGGAGCCATAATGGGGAAATGGCTTGCTAAATTTGTCTTAATTAAGAATAGAAAATTGTTTTGCTTTGTTTTTGAAAATGGTTCACCTGTGGCTAAATTCAGCCTTTAACCACAAGGATTCCTTAAAATACAGTATTTCCTTGTATACTTAACGGCTATGCAAATTAAATTAGACTTTTATATATTTAAATGTTATCTATCTTTTTTTTCCCTTGATAGAAACAGTACGGCCAAAAACACCGCCTGTTACAATAAAGCCTCAAATAAAATCACAAGAGGTAAAAATGCTGTTATATTTTATCTGGGATTTAGTACGTGAAGCTGTTCCTTAATAAGTAATTATGCATCCTTTTGAGTAAGTTCTGCTATGAAATCATAATAATACAGTATCTGACAGTCCTAACCTGCTGCTGTTTTGCTGTGATATTAATTTTCAACATATAATCTTGAAACTCATTTTTAGTAGCAGAAACAGTAGTTTATCTGAGGGATGTTTTCTTTAGTATCCTGCACATTATGATGTGATTTTACTGTCAAGAGTGAAATTTCCAAACCATTTGGAGTAGAAGGTTAGCATTGCATTGAGACACGACCAGTACCTTCATAAAAATACATTTGTGTGCCATGTTCTGTTCAACTCTTCAAGCAGTGGTCAGGCTCAAGTATAAGGAATCTAAATGATGCATTGCAATAGCAACACTGTTCTATTTCACTTTTGCTTGGTACTGCAAAAGCCTTTACCTTAGACACAAAATGACCTTTGTTTATTTCTGGATTGTAAAATTGGTGCCAGAGAACACTCTTGGCAGAAGCAGAGCTGTGCATTCACTTTCCAATAATATGCAGCGGGCAAAGATTTCCAAAGAACAGTCCTCTCTTAATCTCAATTTGATGTTACTGAACTGTGGTCAAATTTTTAATGTTTAGGTCCTGTTCTAAACTACTCAGGAGTTTATTATTGTTTCTGAAGATTACAAAGTCAGAATTAAAGTTGTTCAGAGAACACAAAAAGCCTAGAAAGTAAACCAAATCATTTTCAGTACAGCTATCTAACATTTTTGTTTGTACAAAAATACTTGTAAGGAAAAGTAGCCAGTAAAGAAAAATAGTTGTGAGAGTAATGTTCTTGGGTTTTGCCAACTCTAGTTAAAAGCAGTTACGAGTGAAAGTATGTATTGCTGACATTTTTACCCTGTCTGGATAAGTTTGTACTGAAGTGTCTTGTTGCAGGATGAGGAAGAGATTTCCACAAGTCCAGGTGTATCAGAATTTGTGAGTGATGCTTTTGATACCTGTAATCTGAATCAAGAAGATCTAAGAAAAGAAATGGAGCAACTAGTGCTAGACAAAAAGAAAGAGACTTCAGTAGTAGAAGGTAAAGCTACTATTACCTCTGTTTCTTATACAGAGCAATTCTAAGACAGGTTGATTTAAAAGGAAAAAAAAAAAGGTTGTAATTCAATTTAGAAAAGTAGATCTATGAACATTTTTTCAAAAGTGTATGAAACAACCTTCAATGAGATATTGCAGAAATCAATGATAATTTTCGCCATGGTCAAACCACATCTTACACAGAACGTTAACTGTGAGGGATTTAAATCCAAAGAACCTAAGAGTTTTAGGTCACTCTTTGATGAAAGTGAGTGTGGGGTATTTTTTTCTTTTTATCTCCTCCTTTCTCTTTCATAGGTTCTTCTGCATATGAATTGTTTTCTTTAATTGGCATCCTTTTAGGTAAAGTACAGTATTTGAAAGTCAGGCTCTGTTTTCTTCTTTTGGCACCAGCCAAAAAAGCAACTTTTGCACCAGACTATGAGCTTGAAGAGGCCTCTGCCTATAAAGGTTTATAGGCATTTGGAACACTTAAAATTTAACAAATAGTTTGAGAATGATGATAAGAAATAAAGTGGAGCTTATTAATTAAAATAATTCAGAAGAACTACTATTTTCTTGCATAGTTGCAAGAAAATCCAAAACACATTTTCTTGCATAGTTCTTTGATGAAAGTGTTTCAATAGATCATTAATGTGTTATTTGTTCAGAGAAATGTCAGCTGGCCTGAGCTGATTTGGACTCTGGAATTGCATACCTTCCTATCCAGGCTGAAGTACCAGCCAACGTGTA
Source organism: Hypocryptadius cinnamomeus (assembly GCA_013400635.1). NCBI lineage: Eukaryota > Metazoa > Chordata > Aves > Passeriformes > Zosteropidae > Hypocryptadius > Hypocryptadius cinnamomeus. The sequence continues at coordinate 18,648 of VYZP01022966.1, read as the reverse complement.
ACACATCAAACACCCATCTCCTCCCCCACACTCTTGCCTATGATAGGCAGAGCTAATTAAAACAGAGATTAACAACACAGGAATGCCTTCTGACTAATTTTTTGCCCTGAAGTATGAAATATGATTACCTTTAACCCTGATTAAATGAGCTTGCCTAGCTACAAATGTTAGTGAGGAGAGTACCTTTTTTGTTTTAAACTAGCCACAGTATTTGATCTTGATTTCTTTTTTCCATAACAGTATATCCACACTTTTACAAACTTTATTTTTTATGGGAATTTTAAATTGTAAAGGGAGATTCAGTTGAAAGCAGAGTGAAAGACTGTAGAAAATGATCTTGCAAAGGGACACTCATAATGACTTAGCTGTGTATTTGCAGTTTATATCTTTATTATAGTATGCTTATAGGAATTATATTGTATATTAATTAATTCCTATTTGTGATCAATAGGAAGGTGAAATTTCTGAAGTTCTTTTTGTTTCTAAGGAGAATAGCCCATAAAGTTTAGGGGATATAGGAGAGATTCAGTGCCAGTACATCTAGTTTTATATAAATAAGCAACATACAATATCATTTGTTAAATTCTTACACATCATTTGTCTCTTTTAGAAGAAACTGCTGATTGGGAAAAGGAATTACAACAAGAGCTTCAAGAGTATGAGGTGGTGACAGAATCAGAAAAGCGTGATGAAAACTGGGATAAAGAAATAGAAGAAATGCTGCAAGAAGAAAATTAAACAAATCACTATAACCCAAAGCTCTTTCAGAGGACTGATGTGGATTTCTGCTTTCATATTTTGCTTACAAAAATATCTTCAGAAGACATAAAAGAATCTAAAGTCGTTATAATTCCATATGGGAATACAACCAGTATTTCTGTTCTTTATATGAGCAGTTTCTGAACTTCTATATTCTTCAAAAGAAAAAAAAGAGGAGGCAGATATTGCAGGTTATAATTAAAAGTGATAACATTAATACATGAAGCAGTGGTTCAGTTTGAGGCATTTTTAGTTGATCAAGAAGCTCTTCGAAGAGATTTCTAAATCTAAGAATTGCAATTTTTTTTTGTCCACAGCGTTCTGTTTGGGATGTAAAAATGGATGTTGTAAGTAACTTAGTCCTTAACAACAATTCTCTCTTGATATTTGCACTCTGATCCCTGTATAATCTGTAAATGTGTACTATTTTTAAGGTACTTATAGTTGGTAGATTTCACATGTATTCAACTTCCTTAATGTATGTAGCCAAAGAAATTATAGAAAACCCTATTGAATAACTTCCAGGGATTTGGTAAAACATACTAATGCAGAATCCAAAAGAAGCTGATTATTTATCAGGCAGCAAACATTTAAGCATTTAAATTAGTAGAGTTAGTAACTGCTTGAATTAAATTTGGGTTTGTTAATCATATTGAGATACTGCCTTTCCCCACAGAGAGAAATGGTTTAATGCATTCTTTCTGCAGAAGGCTGTTATGTTTCCATTTAATTTTACTGTCTGAGCTGAGAGCAAATTAAATGCTTCTCCTTAATTTTAAGTACTGAAACATTTATATGAAAACTTTCACTGGTTTGGACATCTTTATTAAATATTGTAAATATGTATAAAATTGGCTCATTTGTTTGGAGGGAGGGCAGTGAGGAGCAAATATGCTTCAGACACAGATTTTAAAAATACACTTTTTCACAGTGCTTAAGACGTAGAATTTAAATTAAAAAATAGAGGTTTTTTTCTCTAAAAGGTTTTTGATTCTTCATAGGCATCTGGATGTTTCCTGTGGTTATACCATTAAGTCAGTACCTTTATATATAGATAAATGAAAATTTTATGTTCAGTTTGTCATCTATTTCATAAACTTCTATAACAAAGCATTAATGAAATTTCAAATACAAAGGAAAATGGGTAAAATTAAGTAGGTCGGAACCATTAAGCACAATTGAATTATAGGCATGTTACATACAGTAAGCTCTGTCTTAATGACATAATTCTGCAGAAAACTTTTGTAAAGAGACTGAAGAGATTATAGCTGTAATTACTCAGTCAATATTCATCCCGTGGGAAATGAAAAGAGCTAAGTAGTTTCCATTGCTGTTACTGTAAGAAAGGAATATTTTAAATTGTCTCCATTAGCAACTTGGACAGAAAGTTCTCCTCTATTTCTCGTTATGGAAAAGGAATTGTTTTAAATCTGCATACATTTGGCTTCTCAAATTAGTTCATTGCCATATACTTTCTCAACTTCAAGCCGTTTTAAGCACAATTTGTATTTTTCTAGAGTTTCTCACTTAGTTTACAGATGCGAGGTAAGTCATGGTAAATAAGATGTACTTAAGGAGCATTTATATCTGGGATTAATTAAAGATAACAAAAGTTAAATCTGTTATGCTTATAAAAATAAGTCTATTCACAGCTCAGTGTTTACTCCTGACAAATACAACCGTTGTAGATTTAAGATGGAGATATTAGGATCTGTCTACTGTACAGTTTGAAGTGACACCTTCTAAAAAGATGGGTAGTTCTATTCTGATAGTGGCAAATATTCCCTGGATGACTGAGAGCTCCAAAACCACTGCTCCAAAAGTCTGCTTTCTTAAAAACAAGCCTGATCATTCCTAATGTTTTCAGATATATGATGGCCTTATTTGCATGGTGCTTGTACATCAAACCTCATCTTTCTTTTCATGTAAGCATAACCTATATAGTGGTCATAGCTATTAAATTCCATTTCTCATAAATGAAGCAGCCATTTTATATGGTTCCTTCATATAAAATTCTCATTTTTCCCTTTTTGTGAAAAGCAATTATATCTATAAAATAAAAGAAACCAGCCCACTGCTTAAATTTGCATTTAAAAAAGACAATAATGTAGCAAGACTGAATCTGATTTGAGCTCTGATATTTAAAGTCTCTTATCAAAAGTCATATTAATATTTTCAAATCTGGGTATCTGGTTTTAAGCTGGAAAACTGAAGTAAATTCTCCATAATCCTGCAGTTTTCAGGTCTGGCATATGACTTTCATTTAGGTGGGTGCTACAAGTGCCTATCAGTTCTTATTGTGCATGGGAAGAGGGAAAGTTTCTGCATTCCACTTGCCACAATGGAGGAGCACAGGCAGACCTTTTCACGTTCATGGTGAATTTTGCATGCCTTTGTATCCAAATGTGTCATATTAGTATATTACATAAGCAAGTGTGCTGGTCTTTTCTTAACATCATTCTGAGCACTGGGATGGTAGAGATGCTAAAATCCAGCAAAATAGTGCTACAAAATCAGCGAAAAAATGAAACCAAAAATGAATGTAAATAACATCATCCTGTGGATACAGTGTGACAGAAAGTACAGTTTTTCAAAACATTGAGAAGAAGCTTTATTGGAAAATAAACTTGCAGATTTTTTTAATTAACTTGTGGGAAACAGGGCAGAGATCATCCAGGAATCATGTAGGTTAGCTTAGAATAGCTCTGAGATACCAGCATCTCCACTTACTCTGTGTACTGAAGAATCATCTTCAGCTATGGGTTTATAATTCCAGTTGGTATTAGTTAATACCTGTATGGAATTTTAAAAATGTAACAGTCTGTCCTGGAGGAAGAGGAAAGATTGTAAAATTTGGAAATAAGAAAAGTGTAGTGAAAAGTTCCCCTCCATTTTTATGTGATCACTTACAGATGATCTGTTATCAAAGTTAATCAAAGCTTTCAGTTTCCTGAATTGCTCTAGTAAACATCTAATTTTTTTAGTTTTTTGCCTCAGTATTTTTTTCCTTGCTGTTTGGTGATCTTGGTGGTCGGTGGGGTGATGTATGTAGTACGGAAGTGCAGGATGTCAATTTTAACCTCGTGCATTTAAATAACCCTATGTGCAGGAGTGTGTTGCTGGACTGTGAGATGCATCCTTGAACTGTTGGCCACTCACATATTACTGACTTTTACTTTGCAATATCTATTGCATAGAAAGGAGCAAAGTGTGTCTGGTTACTTCTCTGTGCAGTGCCAAGCAGTAGCAGCCACATCAGGCCCTTAGTCCCAGGGCGCTGTCAAGAATGTGATTGCACCATTGATGCTTTTTCTCTGGTCCTAAAAATATGAGCCAGGCACAGTTAGGGTGATAAAAGGGGTACTTTTATATAAGGATCCTCAGGTGCACAGCTGGTTCAGTGGAAAACACTGAAGATGCATGCCCTGTGTGTACAATTACACAACAGGTGTACAACTTTTACAGATTTTGTAAATTGGAGTATCTGACAAGAGCCCTGCAATTAGCAACCTACCTGGTGAAGTAATCCCCCCAGTTCTAGTACCTTCTAAATTCTCCCCACCTTCAGTGGGGACCAGGCCCTGTTTACAAAAATGTGTCTTGACTGGTTTCAACCTTGGTTTCTAAGGACAACCAAGATAGCATAGGGATCCTGGAATTTGTTTTGTCTTCCTGCCTAGGAAAATGCTGAAGCTAAGCTACAATAAGAAGCTACAATATGTGTAAAGAATACAGTGTATAAAACAAAAAAGGTAAAAACCAAAACTGTTTACCACCCTGATAATGGTCTGGGTTTCAATTCAGCAGAAGTCTACAGAGTGTATTCTCTGGCCTGACACTCTTATGTCTCAGTAAGAGCTGAGTGATAGATCTGTAACAGCAGTACAGTAGCCTAGCCTTAAATAACATTACCCATTAGTAGATTTTCCTTCCAAAATACTAATTTTCAATGCTTTTTTCCTTTGAAACATTTGGATTGTTTGTGTGTGTTAGATAATCATTCTAATTTTTTTTAACAAAATGGCAAGTCAATTAATTTCTTGCTATATTTTCTGTATATATTACAGTTAACTATTCAAGAAAACAACAATTTCTACAAAAATATCAGAACATGTGCATGGCCCTGTTTTATTCTCAGTGTAGTCCAGCATTTCCTATAGATAGATAAACACCATGCATACATATAAATGCAAACCTACATGTATCATAGTGTCTAAATATATTAAAGAAATTATAATGTACTTTTCAGCTGTTACTTTGAACTACATACCAGCGAGAGACAAAGGACAACCAAAATAATTAGCATTAGTTTGTCACACTATCATTTGTAATGAGATTACTCTCTGTAGAAATTAAGGATGAAATCACTTGCTTTGTTTCCTAAAAGACTGGTTTTCATTATGGACAGGTTGGAGACATTTTCCTTTGCTAATTCAGGAATTCATGAATCTATGACAAATCTCTCCAGATAAACTTGGGAGATATAATTAACCCAAAACTACATAGGCAGATAGGTTATTTTGTCTCGGTGTGATTCTGGCAAAGTTGGGAAAGACAAGAAAAATGCTTCTAGTTAAGGGCTGTATATAAAATTAGAAGAATAAATATTTGATGCCCTCTTTGATATATGATGCTCTAAAGAAAACCATGCTTAGTGGTTTTTTTTCACTTGTCTTTCACTTGGCTACATAAAACCTAAATTCTGCAGTTGCTTTTATTTATTTCTTCTCGTGGCTGTGGTTTCCATACACAAATGTGAAGGTTTAAGAGCCAGATAAAACTGCTGCTTTTCTGCATTTCCACTCCTTCCCAATTAAACCCGTTTACCTCACAGTCAAATAATGGCCAGAGAATGGGTTGATACACCCAGCTTCTTGTCCCACTTACTTCAGAAATGTTTTAATGCTGGCCATGTGCCCTTTGATGCCAGCAATTTAAACATCAAACAGCTTTGGTTGTGCTGTATCATCACCACCTTTCATCCTGTGTCATGTGTAACGAGATTTTCAAGCCCATCATGTGTTGGGTGGATGAAAGGTCCTGCTGTAAGGATGTTACTGGGGTGGAGAGGACCTTCCACAGGTATTTGCTGTGGATGTGGAAACAACAGTCTCTTGGTGGGATGTAGTGTCAAAAAATTAGTGGGCATGTTCATGAAAGAGCAGGAACCATTGCCTAAGCAGGCAAAAATACTGGTGCAAAGGATCTTTCAGGTGGAAGAATGTTGTTATCCAACCCACTTTGGGTTTCTCTGGCTGTGGATGTACTTACTAGTCAGCTGACATGTCTGAGCACATGTTGAAAACAGAATGGTTGTAAGCAATTACAAAGACCACTAATAATGTTTGCCCTGAGTCAGCTAGCAAACTCTCCATCCCAGCCACTGCACTGTTCCCACTGGAGCTGGCAAGCAACCCAGCTTTGGAGACCAAGTGCCAAGGGCTACAGTAGGGAGTGGTCTGCCTCCCCTTTGTCTGGGGAAGCAAGAAAGAAAGAAGAAAATCACCTCCATATTTAAGTCACAAGTGCAAGTGTAGCTTCTGGCTTGGATGTGAGCCCCCAGTCCTGGCTGCTGTAAGCCAGGAGAGGCAGAGTTTTAGAGTGAGCAGTGCCAGGCTCACCCGAGCCCCACACCAACCACCTGCCTCCTCACCGGGGCCACAGCTCCCCTTCCTGCCCTGATAGCTGACATCCCAATTCTATTGCAAAGCATGTTTGCACAAACATGCAACTGGCTGTTGTTCTAATTCATAAAAAAATACAGCTCCTTTTTAGAAATAATTCATTACTTCCCTGGTATTGTGGGGTAAGAATTTATTGATTTGTGAAGGGGAAAAATCTTTCTATTGGTTTTGAATGTACCTGAGAAATGTGTGACATAGGAAAACAGGAAGAACTTGACTTTGCCTTCTTTGCATGTTCCACAAGTTAACTTTCTTGACTCAAGCAAGAAGTTTCAAACTTGACTCTATTCAAATTTTAATGGGGGCAGTTTTCCATATACCAAATAGTGTGTAGCAACTTTCTTCAAAACTCACCTTTGGAGGTCATTTTCTGGAAGCAAGGTGTGACATGCAACAAGCACCTACAAGAAAGCACCACCCAGCTGACACCTGGTTTCATTTTCTGTATTTCTCCTCATCTCATTCCACAGGTACCTCAACATCTTGTTTGTTTTTATCTGTAGCTATATAGTACGTTCAGCCAGTACATGTTTGCAGTGTTGTCCACAATGGACCCAAGGCAACTTCCCTAGCCACCACTGAATTTTAGGATCCTGTAAAGCATGGTGATTTGGGTTGAGTTTTTGATTTGTTTGTATTTTTCTATTTCCCTCCTGCCTTCATTTTAATTTTTGATTAGTTATTCTGTGAAAAGTAACATTGGAAGAATTACTGCTCCTACTCAGTGTCATAGAGGGAAATGTTCCAAGAAAAATTCTGATAGTCCTTACCTTCTCCAAAGTTCCAACAGAAGCAAGTATCATAATCATCATGAGGAAAGGACAAAATTAAATAGTTTCCTGACTGCACTGCATGTTGTAACAATGCTGTGAGGAAAGAAATAATATCTTTATTTCACAGTTTCTCAGTTGTCTTTGGTTAAAGATTTGAACGTCTCGTTCTAGTTGTCACCTTGCTGATGTATTTAAACATAATGGAGGAACTAATTTTTCAGCCAGTTGCTTGGGAGTGTCTCTGCAATGAGGGCAGTGAAGTACCTAAGAGATGTGTCAACCTGGCTGGTAAGTGTAGAAGGTTCATGAAGTCAGACTACCCTTAAGCAGGGTGATAACCACATAACTTGGCTGTAGTTCATAAAAACAGAGTACTCCAAAAATCTGTAAAAAGTTGATGACTAAAAATTTCTACCAATGGAAATTTAGTTATATCCTAAATAATAATTCAAAAGAACTAATTTTCCTAGAATTTCAGCTTCTTTCCTGTCAAAACTTGAGACCACTGCACCTTCTTGGCAGCGGCCAGTTGGGTGGAACAGCTGCTCCTGGTGCGTAGGATTGCACGAACAGTCTCCAGCAAGGTCATTTACAGGGCACAGCTGAAAATATGTTCTCAGCACGTGTATTTACTTGCAGGAATGGAATATAAATTTCCCATACTGTTGACACGCACTTTATTGGTAAGTGCATTTTTGAGGGAAAGCATGTTCACATGAGCATGAGAAGAGACACAGGGAGAGAATGTTAAATGTAATTTAAAATACTAGAAGTAATTGTTTTCATTCAATTTCTCATTTTTATTCTCCAGAGGACAACAGCACTGCAGGCAAACAGTGCACCAGAGATCTGAGTCTTGATGGTACCTCTCGCACTACACCTGCATCAGCTATCCTCAAAAAAACCTGAACTTCTAGAAAACTAATTTGCTAGGAAGAGTATCTTTCTTCACAAAATAATTATGATTTTATCACTTTATCAATGGAAAAAAACTCTAAAACATGCAGTTCATGCGTGAAAAGCATTACTGCTGGAAATACATTCTCCAACATCTGATAATTTTTGAAGAAAACTTTGTTCTCCTTGACAGAGCAGCCTTGTGCCTGCTTCTGCTGCACAATGTATGCTAACTTCCCAGGCACCCAAATTCACCAAAATAGAGCTCACAATTAATTTTATTACGGACAGCAAGAGCTCTGTGGTTCTTTATTCCATTCTCTCCAAGTAGCTTGTATTTGCAATTAATTTTCCTTCAAAAAGTGTCTGAGAGGAGGACAGTGCAAAAGTAATTTATGTTTTGTAAATTTTCATATATATATATATATGTATATATATATGTATATATCTATGAAAAATAATTCTAGGGAGAAATTAAAAGTAATCTTAAGGCCCTATTTAAGGATTTAATGAGCTATCCAGGGATCAAACAGCATGTTTGATGAATGGATCTCTTGCCACTCTCAAATGGAAGGGATGCACAAGGAACACACTAAAACAGTAAAATTCCCTTTTCCCAAGAATTTTTACCAGTATTATGCATGTTTGCAAAATAAGTGTTTGGGGGGAACAAAACTTCCATCCAAAGCTCAGGTTGATACAAAAAATTGTAAAATTATTTTTCATCTTGAATATAACAGTTGAATGCTTACTCTAGCACTTACTCAATTAAGTTTAGATTTAAGATGTAAGGACAAGATCTTTTTAAGCGGTTACTACCCCGCTGAAGCGACTTAATTCAACACTGACACGTGACCTGTTCTCTGAAGTAGTGCATGCTTAGGGAGGTTCAGAGTGATATTTTTATTCAGTAACTCCAAACTTCCCGTCATGCATGGAGTGGGTAAGTTTATTTTCCCGGAAAGCAGGACCATATGTAATGTATTTCTAGGGTGTTTGCTTCCACCAGTTTTAAGTTTTCCCCCTGCAGCCCCCGACACGCGAGGCCCAGGTGCGCACATGGCACGGACGGCGTTTCACGGCAGCGCAGGTGTGCCTTGGCAGCTTCATTCTCCGCTGCGCGTGTTGAATCCCTGTTCCCACAGACAGGACCCTTCGAGCCGGTGCCCCCGAGCAGGAGGAGCCGGTGGCAGTGGCGGCCGATGGCTCACACGGGCATCCCCGGGGGAAGCGCTGCCTGCAGCCCCGGCCTCGGCTGCACCGCGCAGCAATTCCCGGCACAACTTCCTTGCGCAACTCGCTCTCCCCACACGCACGCCCCAGTTTTCCCGCAGAAGCAGCAGCCGACTATCACTGAGTATCTCCAGGGAGCCTCCCTGACTGGAGATATTCCAGGACCGCGTGGACGCCACGCTGTGCTCTGGGACGGCTCCGCTCGAGAAGGTTGGACCAGGTGCCCCACTCCGGTCCCTTCCAACCTGACGCACTCTTTGATTCTGCTGATCCTGGCCGCTCCGCCCCCTGCCCCATCACGGACAAGCCGCTGAGCTGGCCCCGACTTCAAAGCCGTGACCGAGTCAGGAACAGAGACGAGGGAGGCGGGATGAGGCGCGGGCAGGGAAGGGACCGGCCGTCACCGACGCTGTCCGCCCGGGGCCATGCCGTGTCCCCGCGCCTCGACGGACGGACTACAACTCCCGGCACGCCCCACGGCAGGGAGGGCGCGAGCCTCCCACGTGAACCGTAGAGCTGCGCGGCGATTGGCTGCAGCCGGGAGGGAGGCGGATCCCCGGGAGCACTTCCGGTGCCCCGCGCTCGGCACTTGTTTGGATGCTGCCGTCACATCATGGCGACGCGCGGGGGCGGCGGCGCGGCGGGACCGACCCGGCGGAGCTCGAGCCTCGGCGGCGGTGGAGACGAGGCGGCGGCGGCCCCGAGCGGCACCCCCGAGGTGAGGCGGCGGCCCGGTCGGGCCCGGCGGGAGGGAGCTCCACCTTCCCC